>JANRFK010001785.1:40425734-40441648 GCA_030068395.1 Apalone spinifera | reverse complement strand
TGTGGCTGAGCATCGTGGTTGTCACTGATGGACCAGGGAGTGGAGTCTGGACTTTGCTTGCATGCTCTGAAATGGATGATCTGTATCCAAGCCCGGAGTTCATTCTAATCTGGTAGGTCTCAGTCATTTGCCTCCTGCTGTACCAGTCAATTGTGGTTAGGTCTTGTATTCTTGCTCCTCCCCCCAGACCTAGTCCCTCCTCAGCCCACTTCTCCTAGTCCCTTGCCCTAATGCCAACTCTCTATTTTCATCCCTAGAGTATTTCTACAAACTCTCAGAAAATCCAAGACGCTACTAAAGTGCAAGCCGGGTACGCCATGTACACCTGTGCTGCCATTGCTTGTGGTGGCTCCTTCCGTGTCATTAAATACAATCTCTGAGGACATCAGCTGGCACACTGCCCAGCACCAGACTTACTCGGGGTGGCTGTGTGTTTGTAAAATTATTTCTTACGCCAGGAATTTCCATGAAGTGAAAGACACTTTCCTGTTTGAAAAGCAGAGTGTTTTTAGAAGGTCTCTGACTACAGGCCGTGCTTTCTAAGAGAGCTGACGATTCCATCTCCCAAAGAAGGCACCAGTTTCTCTCAGTCACTGTGTTTTTTAAGCAGCAACTGACACTGTTAGCACATTCATTTGGGAGACTGGAACTTTGTGGCAGCTGAAGGAAAGACTTAGCATTTCGCCAAACGCTTTAAGAAGGAAGTAAAGAAAAACGCACTAACTCACTCTCAAAAACATCCCTCGGTCATCTGCAAAGAACGCTTCTTCCAAACACTAACGAACGCGGAGCATTGTCTAGCAACTCCACCCTGCCTGGCTTCCTCTCTCTAGCAATGGGCTAAAAGACAACTTCAACCAGATCCATGTTGGCTTCCAAGGCTCCGGCACAGGCACCCTAGTTTAGAACTCTGTTCCCGCATGTTATCAACCCTGCACACTAAGGTCTGTAGTGAAAACACCCAGAAACCTCGTCCCGAGGAGATGAGACTGCAGCAAAGTGTGCAGGCTAGATGAACGCCACAGCAAATGAAAAGTTGTTCTGCCAGAAACGGCAGAGGGAGAGGCGTGGGGCTGAGGAACACACGGCAAACATCTAGAGACCTGCAGTAGGCCAGACAGGGCCCTTCTGCACCCCCTGCCAATTTTAGGGTTCTCAAGCTGGAGGCTGGCTCCTGCAGCGACCTGGGCACAACTTGGCCACCCCACTGACACACCCCAGAACCTGCAGGTGACAACAGGCAGCAGAAGGGATCAGTCAGGTGCTATACAGAGTAGAAGCTGGTATATTGAGATCAGTCAGGTTTAATTTGGCGTATAATTTAATCCCAGCACTGACAAAAAGAGGGCCAGTCCATCCCTGAAACTAAAGACTGTAAAGCCGTCTGGGTGGGATTTTTAGCTTTCCCAACCCGTTAGGCACTCAGCGGACAAAGGGCAGGTGCCGGGACTCATGAAAACAGAAAATCATTGATACTGGCGGGCAGCTGAGCAGAAACTCAGAGCTCTGCGGTGTGTTTCAGCCCGACTGCTGTGTTACTGCCTTGGCTCCGCAATCCGGCTCTCTATTTCGCTGTCTCACGGGGTCGTTGGATCTGTTTTGCAGAAATATTTACTGCAAATAAATAGGGTGGGGCAACAGAAGCAAAAGGTGCGGCTGTATCTGCGCTTCACCCCACGGGCAATTTAAAGCTGGGGCGCTGTAGGGCAGTGAGCTAAAAGAAGATTCAATGAGGCTTTGTAGATTATGGGCCTGAACACTCTCAAACTCATAAGCCTGGGTATGCTAAGCTAGAACCTTAACTCCGCTAGGGGCTTTCATTGGACACTTTGCTAAGACACAAACAAGACTTCACACTTACGATATTTAAGTGGTTTTTTTCATAAGCTGTCAATATTATCAAACTTTTTTCTGAGGCATTGATCTGATATAAAAAAATTCATAAACCGCATCTCAAATGGCCAATATGTTTCATCCATCCATCCACCCACCATCCATCCTTCCCCACCATCCTTCTATCCATCCCTCGTACCTTTCATTGTGACATCTCGGCCCAATTTCCAATTACACACAATTACTACTGTCACTTTACCACGCTGCTCTCCCTAGTGGATCTCAGTCTGAGTTCCTTACCAAGTTCCTTTCCTGAATGCGAGGACTGGACTTCATGCCTTCCACCAGACCACATCCAAACAGCAACTACTTTTTCACAAGGTATTTTTGATGGGGTGTGCACACCCGGCACTGGGCCAGAAGGGGTTAATGCCCTGTCGGTGGAGGAAGTCCCTCCCCACAGCCATACTGAACATGCTTCAAGTGCCGGGCTAGTATAAACGGGAGCAGCTCGGGTGAGTCTGGGCTGGATGCTGGAGAGGGAGGACCCGTTGCAGGCGCTCCAGAGGCAGACCAGCCAGGGATGCT
Source organism: Apalone spinifera (assembly GCA_030068395.1). Classification (NCBI taxonomy): domain Eukaryota; kingdom Metazoa; phylum Chordata; order Testudines; family Trionychidae; genus Apalone; species Apalone spinifera. The sequence goes on along the minus strand of JANRFK010001785.1, from coordinate 40,439,227 downwards.
GATGGCAAGAGCTGGAGTCCCAGGGGATTGGATTGAGCCTCCAGAGCCAGGGGAGTGATTTGGGCCATGGGGCCTAAGGACCCTGAAGCCTTGTGGCTCGTCCCTCTGCCAAAGCCGGTGGGAAGTGACCCAGGGAGAGTGCATGTGTTGTGTCTCCCACCTGCGTCAGCTTCGCATATTGCAGTGGGAGTCCCTGCTGAGCTAGTGGTGGATCTCTCCTCCATTGACAGGGTCCTGGGTGGGCCCAGTGGAGATGTGTCGAGCCAGGTCCCCCTACCGGGGCTGCTGCCCCAACCCAATAGACTCTGGCCACTAGGCCGTATTGCCCTGTAACCAAGGGGCCATCTCATAGACTCTGGCCACTAGGCCGTACTGCCTGGCAATCAAGGGGCAGTTTGTCCAGATCATTTTGAATTATAACCCTATCCTCCAGAGCACCTGAAACTCCTTTCAGGTTGGTATCATCCACAACCTTTATAAGTGTACTCTCGCTGTCATTCTCTAAATTGTTGATGAAGATATTGAACAGAACTGGACCCAGAACTGATTCCTGCAGGACCCCACTCATCATGCCCTTCCAGCACAATGGTAAACCTTTGATATCTACTCTCTGGGAATGTTTACCCGACCAGTTATGCACCCACCTTAAAGTAGCTCCATCTAGGTTGCATTTCCCTAGTTTCTTTATGAGACAGTCACGTGAGGCAGTATGAAAAACATTAATGAAGGCAAGATATACCACACCTACCACTTCCCCCCATCCACAAAGCTTGTTATCCTCTCAAAGAAAGCTATCAGGGTGGTTAGATCAGATTTGTTCTAGACAAATCCATTTTCATAGCCTGTTGCAATCACAAGTCGTCTGTAGATGCAAGGCAATGCCCTATTTACAGTCAGCGGCTTCCCCTTTCCCCAATGCAACAGAAAGACGTTTCCCCCCTGGCAGTGGGTCTGAGGATACCAGGGTACAGTATCCACTAGCAGCTATGACAGGGCTCAAGCTCTGAGATGCTCAGTGACCTGCGAAGCACTGCTAGAAGATACATTTTTTTTAAATCAAATGAGAACCCCTGACAGTGCAAACTCTTTCCTATGCACAACCGCTAAGAGAAGGTGCTTCCCATTGCTAAGATCAAAACCTCTGCTTTAGAAACTCAGCTATGCAGCCCAGGAGCCAGCTATTCTGCACAGCAAGGGGCAAGAATAAACAGCTCTTGAACCGTGGGCACATTGCTCCAGACCAGGAAGGAAGAGCTAGTGGTGGCATGAAGCGTTAACTGTCCAGAAATAGCTAAAAACGACACATTAACCAGCAATCACTAGGTAACCATCTCAGACAGACAGCAAGAGAAGGGAAAAACCTGGCATAGCTATCTTTAAAGAGAACAAGCAGATCTGAGTAATCCAATTTAGGGAAGATAAGAGTCTGCTGGTAGCACTGTCCTTTAACTGGACAAATGCCTTCGTTCAAGTGTCAACCCCAATCCTGGGGAGGTCAGCGCAATGGGCCTGCAGCCTAATGTACTCCTGAATTGGCTGAGTGGATTTCCGAACAAACACGCTGGTCCAACAGAATTGATTTTCAACAGGCCGTATTGGTCCCTAACGTAATTATCCTGCAGTAAGTCAGTTCACAGCAGCCCCTGCATTTAAAAGCTGCTGGTCAGCTGAGCGGAGAGGTTACAACCAGTGCCGCGGCGTCGCCTCCAAACACAGCTCCTTTTTCAATCGTTTAAAGAGCAATGGAATGTCTTTTACTCTCCCTCAACTCAGCGGCGTCGTGTCCCTGTTTAAAGAGCCCTACAGGGATATCAGGAGAAACTTTCCCATCAGCTTTGTGTGCCAATGAAAATCTAGTCACAGCTCTGTGATAGGCTAATTCCATTTACAAGAAACAAACAAACACAATCATCACCGCAAGGGAAGTTAACCTCTTCCACTTCACAGAGGTGGCTGCTAAAGACAAGGTCATATACAGCCGAGGTTGATTACATGGAACACACACAATCTAGCTGCAGCTTCCTAAAGTGACATCACAATGTAGCCCACCTTTCAGTGAGGATAACACACCCCTATGACTAGCCACAAAACTTGAGAACATGAGAACAGCCAGACTGGGTCAGAGCAAAGGTCCATCTAGCCCAGCGTCCTATCTTCTGACAGTGGCCAATGCCAGGTGCCCCTGAGCGAATGAACAGAACAGGGACTCTTAAAGTGATCCCTCTCCCATCACCATTCCCAGTCTCTGACAGCGGCGAGGGACACCATTCCTACCCATCCTGGCTAACAGCCATTGATGGACCTCACCTCCATGAATTTATCTAGTTTTTTCCTGAACCCTGTTAAAGTCCTGGTCTTCACAACCTCCTCTGGCAAGGAGTTCCACAGACCAACTGTGGGCTGAGTGAGGAAAAACTTCCTTTTGTTTGTTTTGAACCTGCTACCTATTCATGTCATTTGGTGACCCCTAGTTCTTATGTTATGGGAACAAGTAAATAACTTTTCCTTATTCACTTTTTCCACACCAGTCATGATTTTATAGCTGTCTATCCTATCACCCCTTAGTCTCCTCTTTTCTAAGCTGAAAAGTCGCAGTCTTTTTAACTTCTCTTCATACCTTTCGGCTTTCAGAATAAACACATGGTTTTTAGCCTCTTGGCTAACTGAAACAAAACACAGTTAGCCTGTTAGCACAGTCAGTCTTTCAGATTGTTAGCCTGTCCTAAGAGCACCATGGCCTTCAGCTTCTTTGCTTGCCTGTTATTTACACAGACAACCAAACCTTAAATCCATTTTGAAGCACTTGAAGGAGAGGAAGGTGACCAGGAACAGTTAACATGGATCCACCAAGGCCAAGTCGTACCTGACCAACTTGATTGTCTTCCTTGATATAACTGGCTCTGTGGGTATACGGAAAGTGGCGGACATGATATGCCTTAACTTCAGCAAAGCTTTTGATACAATGTCCTTGGTATTTAGTTAAGGGAGTGTGGACTGGATGAATGGACTATAATGTGGACAGAAAACTGGGTAGGTCGTCCAATCTGCTTGGTAGATCAATGGCTTGATCTCTAGTTGGCAACCGGTATCAAGTGGGTCTGAAACTCTTGGACATGTGCATGAAAAAAAGAAATGCACACTCTTTATCTAAATACATTCCAGCACACACTCATGCTGAGTCCCATCCCATAAACTGTGTCCCCGTGATTTCTTCTATTTCAGCGACATAGGATGTTTTGACAAAGTGTAGGCGATTCTTTCAAAACCTATTTTCCTACCCTTAACTAGGAGGTACCATGCGAACACTGTACTCCAGTGAATCCATTCCAGCTCCTCCCAGAGCTTCATTCGGGGCAGTGTGGCCCAACACAATAATAGTGCCTTAAAGACACAATACAACTAAAAAGTAGCACCAGACAGGCCCGAGATGCACCATATCCGAGCAAGATGCTTCAGCCCTGTACTGAAAGGCCCGTCCTTAAGACTGACTGGGAAAATCAATCAAACTGAGTGTATTTAGTCATTGGCCATTGCGATGAGATGGCTAACAAGGGGGATAGTGTCTGACAGCTGTGATATTTTTGTAATGTGGACACCTGTTCTCTCAGAACTGAAGTAACTCAATTCACACACACTACCCGACAGACATGTGAAACTTGCGTTGGGTTATTACTGAACTGGGGCATTATCAAACCAGGGATCTAGACATGCAGGGCTTTGTATCCCATCAGCAAACTCTGAGTCATGTAGATTCTATATTTCCACATTTTCAAACATCTTCTAAGATTCAGCTTGCTTTCCTGGGCTGTACGCGTGTATTGACAGATACTTTTCACTAGCATGAAAATGCCCAAAGGCCTTAGCGACTCCCCAGCATTTTAGAAGGTCCATATTTCTCTTATGCACCCAAGATTTCCTTTCAATCAGAACTCCACATATGAAAAGTTGGAAGTTTGGTCTTGTACTGGGGAAATTAGTGCAGATGCAAACTGCTTCCAACTAGGTCACTGGATCAAAGTCCCGAGTGCACAGGCAGAATCCAATCGCAGAATATTTTCTTGGATTAATTTATCTGCATTGGGGTGCAGCAAGATTTTCACCCCCTCTCTGTTGGTGACACCTATATCTCATCCTGTGACTAAGATGCTGCCTGTCACACCCCTTCCCGGCTGCGGCTGTAGAAAGCTGTCTATCAGACTCTCAGTCTTATTTCCCTTTGTCTGTTTTCTCCCGAGAGTAGGAGAGAATGGGGCCAGATTCCAGCTGCATTTTTCAGCCTCCAATTAGCAGGCTCCAATTCATCACCCTGAGTATCTCCTGGCATCAGTGCTGAGATTCCCTCCTCACGCCTGGTAAATCGGTCTTCATTTAAAACCCTCTCTCTTAGCCCTAAATGGAAATCAATTCTGCAAGTTTAGCAAATAGTTAATTACTCCACAAAGAGGATTGATTGGCCTTTGATCACCAGAAAGCTCTGTAGTGCTATTAGTCTCTTTCATCTGTGATTAAACCAGAAAGAGAAGGAAACAAAAACTAAATTAGGCTTCCCTTGGTATCCTACAAATATTTAATGATGGGATAATCTCCTGGAGGTGTGTTTAGGGGATACATGTTCCATCAGGGCCCAGCTTCAATTCACCCTTGAACCCAAAGCCTGCCTCTGTGAAGAGACTGGCAAAGTACTTAGAGAGTTTAGCTCAAAGAGTTGCTTTGTAGCACACCCTCATTGGCCTTCTTTCCTCTTCCTATGAATGTTTTCATGCAGATCAAGGCTTCCCAGTGGATTTCGGACATGAATAATAACAGCAGCAGCAACAAAGCTTTTCTCATTCCGTTTGGGCTGCCCTGTCTCTCTCGAGCAGAATTAGTATGTGTCCTGCGGATTGGCAGCATCGAACAGAACCGTCTCCCCAAATGACAGGATCCTCCCACTCCAGACGAGTCTCGGGTATCGACACCTCTCACTATTAGCCCCTGCCCCCCATACACAGACCCCAAACAAAGTGGGAAGCTTTGCTGTGTGGCAGCCTGTCTGGGCTGCTGCAGAAGCCACAGCAGACAGGTCACAGCATGGACCCCAAGAAAGGATCCGTTTCCCATAGGTGAGCAGTGCTCCAGGTGAATGAAAGGCCCAAGGAATCTCCCGCCTGTGTAATGCGAGTGCAGACCTCACTAGATAATGACCAGCAGTCTGTGCGTGCCCTCTCCTAACTATTCGCAGCATAAATAGCCAAGCTGGAGCGTACTGCTACTTAGTACCCGAGGATGCACTGCACTAATGCCCAGAGGCTCCAGCCGGAGCAGCGCCCCATTTCGCAAACACATATTAAAGGACAGTATCTCCCCCAGAGCATAGAAATCCAAGGGAACTGTGGCAACAAGTAGTCACCTCTCTTTTCCTGCATCTCTGCCCCCAGGGACTGGTTAGGGACGGTTCTGCCAAGCTGGAAGGGCACACCAAGCGGGGTCTGCAGGGTCTGATTCTGGTCAATAGCTTCATAAAGGAGTTGGATAATGGCTGATAAAGTTAATGAGACCTTGCTGGGAGGGGCTGCAAGCACGCTGGAGGAGAGAATTAGAATTCACAACGACTCACAAACCGGAGAAATATTCTGAAATATATACAATGAAATCTAATAAGGAAAAATGCCCAATATGACGCTCAGGAAAGAAGAATCAACTTCACAAATACTCACTGGAAAACGACTGCTTTGGAAGGAGGATCTCTAAGAAAGGTCTGGGGATTATAGTGGTTCACAGACTAAACGTGTCAACAATGCAATACTGTTGCAAAAAAAAAAAAAAAAAAAAAGCAAACATCATTCTGGGGTATATTAGCAGCAGTATTGTAAGCAAGACATGAGAAGTAATTCTTCTGCTCTGTTCAGCGCTGATAAAGCCTCAACTGGAATATTGTGTCCTGATCTGGACACCATACTTTAGGAAACACATGGGCAAATTTGAGAAAGTACTGAGGAGAGTAACAAAAATGATTAAAGGTCTTGAAAATGTGATTTATGAGGAAAGACTGACACCCCCGCCCCCCCGTGTTTCTTTAGTCTGGAGAAAAGAAGATGGGTTTTTGGGGGGTGGGAGGACAAAATAGTTTTAAGTACATAAAACAGATTGTACTAAAGTGGAGGGTGATCAATTGTTCTCCTTAACCAGTAATGACTGGACAAGAAGTAATGGGCTTAAATTGAAGCAAGGGAGCTAATTTAGGTTAAACATTAGGAAAAACTTCTTAACCTTTAGAATAGTTAAGCACTGGAATAATTACCTTGGGAGGCTGTGGGATCTTGGTCACTGTAGGTTTCTAAGAGCAGGGTAGACACACCTCTGAGGTCTAGAAGGAGCTGCCTGGCGGTGCTATGTGCCAAACTGAAGAAGACGGGACTGGGTACAAGTGAAGCCTTGGGAAGTGAGGAATGGAGCTTGATAAAACTGAGATTCAACAAACTGTGCAGGTTGGGAGGAAAACTCCTCAAGTTCTCACAACTTTTTTGCACTAATATGTCATAAAATTCCCCATGCAAAAGGAACAGAGGAGCCTCCTGACATGTTTTCAACTCCCAAATGGCAAGGAGTCCTTGAGGGCCGTGGCATGCATCAGGCAACAACGGGCGTTAATTAGCCTAGATTTTCTATTGAATTGTTTTGTGTGTGGGGCTTTTTTTTCCAGGGTGTCTCATTTGCAAGATGTTCAATCATCTTTCTCTGATTCTGCAGTCATGTGTATTTCTGTGTGACTGGTGAGTCTCGACACCTGTCAAACAGTGCCACGGTAAATTGGACGTGTCAGCCCCAGCATGCTGGTGCCAAGGTGTGAATTAGATAGAGTCTCTCACTTTTGTTCTTCTGACCTCTTTACGCCATTGCCAGGACATCCGGAGACACACCAACCCTCAGGGTACCAAAAAGAATCAAACTCACTGCAAGTGTGGGTAGATGGTTAAGAATGTAAATAACATTCTCCTCTGCAGTCTAATGGCTTTCCATGATAAACAGAATTTGTAAACATGCGGGCTGCATTTACAAGCTGTGCTAGAAATGCTGGGCTCCTCATTTCTGTCTGACACCGGGTCCCATTCCTGGAAGGAGGCTGGGAAATGAAGGGGAACAAGTTTATGGTTAGGACTGGAAAGCTGCAGCATTTTAGCTGAAGAGCTTCTTACAGATGTAACCCTTCTGCCACACGGTGATGGCAGCAACACGGCTCGGATTCGATATCCAGCAGTTCCCCTGAGTAGCGCAGCACAGAACTAGCTCCAGGAAAATTAAACACCCATTTGGGTGCCTCTAAGAAGCCCTACTTCCCCAGAGTCTGTGCACAAAGGGTTTCCAGCATCCTTTGGGAACCACCACAACGGGGATTCAGAAACACGCAGCCCTAAGCAAACTCCCTCCCCACCATATCCTGGACTGTGTCCTTTGCCTCCACTTCTCGCCCAGGCATGCAAAGGTCTGACAAGTGAGTGCCCCTTACACACACCCATCCATTCACAGCTCTTTGTCCTTAGTAACGCCCCAGAGCTCAGAGGCGTGTGCATATAGGTTCCTCTCCCCCGCTTTAAGCAGAGTCCACACCGCCACTAGGAACACCCATGCACACCTCCTCTGACTTCCCCTGGGGTCTGGCATCCCTCCCCCTGCTTAGCAAGTGAGGCTCAGTTTACACAACACATCTCAGACACTCACCCAGGAACCTACCACTGCAACAAACCCCATTGCCAACTCTCCCCACATCTTTACAAGCAACACCGTCACAGGACCTACCCACATCATCAAAGGCTCGATTATCTGCACATCTGCTAATGGGATCTATGCCATCAAGCGCCAGACATGCCCCTCTGCCATGTGTATTGGCCAAACCAGACAGTCGCTGCAACAAAGGAATAGTGATAGCGATGCAGCTGTGTTAGTCTGGTGTAGCTGAAACAAAAGACAGGACGATGCAGCACTTTAAAGACTAACAAGATGGTTTATTAGGTGATGAGCTTTCGTGGGCTGAGGAAGTGGGTCTGGCCCACGAAAGCTCATCACCTAATAAACCATCTTGTTAGTCTTTAAAGTGCTGCCTAGTCCTGTCTTTTTCGACCAAGGAGAAATGGACACTAATCAGACATCAGGAAAGGTAACACACAGAAACCTGGAGAGGAACACTTTAGCTGCCCTGAACATTCAGTAATGGATTTGAAAGCAGCCATCTGTGATGGGGTGGACTAGGCACGAAGTCCCTTGTTGGAGGCTTGTGGCCTTGCCGCACCTTGTCCCAGGGCAAAGAGCAGAGGAGAAGTCCTCCGGGCAAGCTAGAGTGGTTGCTTCCATTGCAGCCAATCAGGGCACAGCAAGCCCATATAAAGAACCTGCTGGGTCAGGGGCTGGCAGTTCCTCTCTGGAGCTCAAGCCAGGCAGACCCAGGGACTGAGTGACGGGGAAGGCAGCGGCACCTTGGACAGCTCAGTGTGCCAGGTGGGTGGATTGTAGACCCAGCTGAAGACCAGGTCCAGCTGCTGAAGACCAGGCATGGTGGGCTAGGGCGAACTGCAGAACCCTGGACAGGGTGCTGTGAGGACTTTGAGATAAAGCCCTGAGTGAGGGCAAGGACGGAGTAGATTCTCCGGGAAGTGGCCCAGGGAGCAAGTATCAGTGGACAGTCAGTACTGACATTAAGCGGGCACCTGCTATTTACAGGGTCCCTGGGCTGGGACCCAAAGAAGTGGATGGACCTGGGTCCCCCCTCCCAACTCTCAGTAGCTACTTAAGGGGGCTGGAAAGAAGCCTGGTCCCAGGTGACTAAGAAGAAAAGGCAGCTGAGATATCCACTCCCAGAGCCAGTCAGAGGAGTGGGAGCTTGTGGACACATGTCCTTAGCCAGAAGGGGGCGCTAGAGAGTGCACGAGCTCTGCACACCACCCTTTTACAAAAGAATGTCAATCCCAAATTACAAAGGGAGCTGAGCTGGAGTGTGTTTGCAAATTCAATACAATCAGTCTAGGATTCTATAAGGCTCTTAACTGGTTAACGAGAACTGAGAACTGGTTAATTTCCCCTCTGTTGAGATTCACATCTCCACACCAACTGCTGTGAATGAGCCATTTCCGCCCTGACTTGATTAGCCTCATTCACACACTATATAAACCCTGGCCTCTATATCTTTCACTCCAATTCATCTGATGAAGTGGGGTTTACCCACGAAAGCTTCTGCCCTAATAAACCTGTTACTCTCTAAGGTGCTCCACGACTCCTCCTTGTCCCTTCAATCAAGGCATCTAAATACAGTTTTGCTGCCCTTTACTCAGACAATAAGGACAATTGTTGAGGGCGAAGGACGTTGTTCTCTGTTTGGAAGTTATAATTTGATGTGAAGCTGAATTGTTATTGGCTTACGTTCTGTAAGTTCCCCTTATGGTTCCCCCTTCCTGAATGAATGCACGGTATGTGTGGGAAACGAACATGCAATGGGTGATGAACTTTTACTCACCCGAACTTGAGTGCACACGGCCCCCTGCACAGAGTGCACACGGCCCAGCAAGGACATTGAGGAAGGTATATGGACCCAGAAGCTGCACGTGGCCCATACATCGTCGATTCATAAAAGAGAGAGAGAACCCAAAAGGGGGATCACCAAGCAGGACCTCCCGAGGGTGCCCTCTGCTCGGATCGCCAGGCCAGCCAACTGGCTCCTGGGTCATCACGGGACGATACCGACAGCATGAACCCTTTCTGGTGCCTGGCGCTCAGCGTGTATTTCGTCGGCCTGTGAGTGTGATCATGGATAGTGAGAGAGAGCTTCCCCTTCCCCTCCTTTCAGAGCAGGTTAAAGCAATTAAAGCCATTGCTCGTTACCTCGTGGTCCCACTTCCTGTTAGTCCAAGGCTAGTTACAAGTAAACTCACATCTCCCAGGGTTCCTTATTCCCCCTCCCCTCTTGCAACAACAGTAACATTTCATAACCCCTGTAACACAAACCCAGGCAAACCCGATCCCTGGCAAAGCAGCTCTGTCTGCTGAATAGCCAGGCAGACTAAATGTGTCTATGCAAATGCTGTCAGCTCCTACAGTCTCTTCCCCCAGTTCATCACCGGACGTTGAGGGGGAACCTCCGCCAGGCCTTGCTCATATAAACCTGACCCCACAGAAGGTTTCCCCCGAGTGTGCTCTCTGGTACTATCTGATTGCCAGGAAACATTATGCAAAGAAACATTCCAGCTGTGGAGCTGGGATTGCCTCCTCCACAGTTACCTCATTAGCAGGTCAGTCTGTATTAAAAACCAAGTTCCCAAACAAAAGGCTTATTTGTGCCACATTTGCAGCGGCCACCTATTGGACCACCCGATGGACACACAGAGTGCTGCACAACAATACCTGCGAACAATACCTCTCGAGGACACGGCACCTGCCTGGCTCAGCGCTGCTCACAGTTACCTGGTAAGAAGCAATTGTCAGTCTGCAGTGGCCATTTGATTTTGAAAATCAGATTCAGATGAAAATGGGCATTTCAGGGGCTCCTGCTGAAGGGCGACATGGGTTGCTCAGGGGCCCACTCACTAGGTCAGCTGTTACACACTGTCCCCTGCTAAACGGATGTGCTTGCCTTTACCTTTTACCCTGCCTCTCAAAAGTGTGCTGTGTGTTTCATGGAGACCGGCTCAATGGGACACAGTTCTGACAGCTGGTTCAGCTTGAAGTCTGTGCAAGTACTTGGCATGCATCTGTCTTTTCTGCCAGCAATTTGGATAAATTACAGAAGCTGGGGGAAGAAGACTGACTGGATCCGGGGACAAGGAAAGAACAAAGAGCCTTTCACCGCCGGCTCCCATGTTCCACTCCAGTCTGTGTTAATAGTGATCCAAAGTCACTTTTCACCTGCAGACAGTTTGGTGGCGTATGTGAAATGAGTTGCAGGTCTGAGGACAGAGGAGTTCCCAGGAGCCAGATGTCCATGTTGCAACACTGCTACTGCAGCTGGAGCAATACACCTCCAGCACATTCGCTTTCTTCATGAGGGGGAAGAAGAGGAGCTGGTATTCCCATCCCAAGCCCTGAGGGCTACTGACCACCCAATGGCTGCAGTAGGTCGGGGGTGGCTGATAGCCGAGATCTGTGGCCCTGAAATAACGCAGTGTTCTGATTTCATTCTCAGAAGTTGGCAGATTTCCATCAATGTAGTTTTTACCAGTGTTGGATCAGTAACAAACCCTATCTGACAAGAACTCCCCTACAGTCAATACACCTCAATGCAACATCTTCAATACTCTAGCTTGCCAAATGTACCGCTCCTGCAATAACCGTGTGGGGAGAGCAATGTCCTCACCACCTTCAAATACACTAATTTCCAGACACACATGCAGTACGTAGCTACGTCATACCTATGTACCTAGAGAACAGGGCACACAGCAGAGAGCACCCTTTTCCCCGTCCAGCCCTGCCCACCGTACTCCTTCATTCAACACCCACAAGATAGGGGCCAAAGGAGTCAACCCTCCGCCACTCGCACAGCCCGGAGCCAGTTATCGGAAGTGCCTTGAGATTCCACAGGAAAGACACTCCCCTTGCCAGATGTGCATGCCCACTGCCCCCCACCCCAAGGCCCAAGAGCCAGACTGAACCTGGTCCTGGACAGGCTGTTGGCATAAATCTCCCCTGACCTGGTCTTCTCCCAGACACAGACCCTGCATGCCCTTAAGGCTCCCTCTTCCCTTTGGTACCCGTGAGCGGAGCTGCTCTGCTGCCGACTGCAAATGTCTCAGGGCTGGCACAGCAGGGGTGTACCAGAGCTCCAGAGGCACAGGGCCTCCCTGCCGTTTGGCTGCCATGCCGACGCTCAATGACGGGGATGAGACAGAAGCACAGGGCCTCCCAGAGTTCCCCGGGGCAATGCAGTGTCACAGTGGGCAGGGAGTACAGGCTTAGCATCTTCAAGCACCACCCCTCTCTCTGTGAGACTGACTGGCCACATGGCACACCGGTGGACTTCATCGGAGAACTGGGGAACAGGAAAGGCACACGAGCACCTGCTCCCCAAGGCACACGCAGCCACCGAGTTACAATCACAACGGGCTGCCCATCGCCCAGCTTGTGTGCCTACCCTGACGCCGCACTGCAAGGGAGCATGGACCAGCATTGTTATTGATCTACTGCCGCAGCGTCCCGCGGGACTCTCTGACAACAGCCGCACAGCCACCCAACGGGAAAGGGTCTGTTCCAGGGCCGGTTCTTTCCAACGGTAACGAGCGGTGACCTTTGACCTCTTCCATTTATACAGTCAGCTTTAATGGCACCATTGTTTGCTTATTTGTAGAGCCCTACACATCCCACAGGATCTGCGCCTGTGGATGTCAGTGCAGGTATCCGCAGCTCCCTTTTTCGCAGATAGCCCTAAATCTATCCACACACAGTTCTACTCATTTGCTCCATACTGATCAATACTTCATTCACTCTTCCTCACCAAGCAACACAACAGGATATGAGAAAGGAAAAATAATAAGACAGAAGGAAAGCTCTTTTGGGAGACCAGCCATGTACACGCCAACCCCAGTAACAAGAGAGGAAGGCATTTCAATGGATTCAATGGGATGCCTACCGCAGTGAATGCTAGTGGGGAGGGGGTAGGTTTAGAAGTTAAAATAAAAAAAGAACAAGTTAAAAATTACTTAGAAAAGTGAGATGTCTGCAGGTCACCAGGGCCTGATGAAATGCATCCTAGAATACTCAAGGAGCTGATAGAGGAGGTATCTGAGCCTTTAGCTATCATCTTTGAAAAATCATGGAAGTTGGGAGAGATTTCAGAAGACTGGAAAAGGCAAATCTAGTGCCCATCTATAAAAAAGGAAGTAAGAACAACCCAGGAAACTACAGACCAGGCAGTTTAACTTCTGTGCCAGGGAAGATAATGGAGCAAGTAATTAAGGAATCCACCTGCAAACATCTGGAAGAAAATAAGGAGTTAGGTAACAGCCAGCATGGATTTGTAAAGAACAAATCATGTCAAACCAATCTGATAGCTTTCTTTGATAGGATAATGAGTCTTGTGGATAAGACAGAAGGGATGGATGTGGTATATCTAGACTTTAGTAAGGCATTTGACACAGTCTCACATGATAATCTTATCAATAAACTAGGCAAATGCAACGTAGATGGGTCTACTATAAGGTGGATACATAACTTAACTGTATTAAGTTTGCAGATAATATCCAGCTGGGAGGGGTTGCAAGTGCTTTGGAGGATAGGGTCATAATTCAAAAGGATCTGGACAAACTGGAGAAATGGTCAGAGGTAAATAAGATGAAGTTTAATAAGGACAAATGCAAAGTATTTGACTTAGAGGAAAAATCCGTTTCACACATCCAGAATAAGTGACTGTCTAGAAAGGAGTACGGCAGAAAGGGATCTGGAGGTTCACAGTGGACCACGAGCTAAATATGAGTCAACAGTGTGACACTGTTGCAAAAAAAAAATGCGAACATGATTCTGGGATGCATTAACAGGAG
>JANRFK010001785.1:40374231-40394757 GCA_030068395.1 Apalone spinifera | reverse complement strand
GCCTCTGTTTGTCAGAAGCTGGAGAGGGATGGCAGGAGACAAATCGCTTGATTACTGTCTTTGGTCCACCTTCTCTGGGGCACCTGGTGCTGGCCACTGTCAGCAGACAGGATACTGGGCTAGATGGCCCTTTGGTCTGACCCAGTACGGCCATTCTTATGTTCTACCTTTAGAAGAAACAAAGGTCGCCAGAGGTGCTTCAAGGAGAAGATGCTGTCACACACCATGCCTTGCAGTGCATAAGGAGCTCGGAGCACGGCCCATTGGACACACCCCAGCTCCCTCATGCACAGTGCAGCACGGTCTGTGAAATCGTGGCTGATTTCTGCCTGGGCACTCCAGGAAGCCTTCCTTCGACACCCCAGCTACGTCTACACTGCAGGCTTCGTGCGCAAGAACTGTTTTGAGCAAGAGTTCTTGCGCAAAAGGTCTCGCGAAGAGCGCATCCACACTGCCATGCTTTTGCACAAGAGCGTCCGTGGCGGTGTGGACGCTCTCTTGCGCAAGCAAGCTCTGGTGGCCATTTTAGTCACAGGAGTTTCTCGCGCAAGAAACCGCTGTTGCCCGTCCACACTGCCTTCTTGCACAAGAGCTCTTGCTCAAGAGGGCTTATTCCTCACGGGGAGAGGAATAACTCTTGCGCAAAAAGCCCTCTCTTCTGACGCTTTACTGTAAATTGACTTGCGCAAGAACACGCATGCAGTGTAGACGCTCCACAAGTTTTTGCGCAAGAACAGCCGTTCTTGAGCAAAAAGCCTGCAGTGTAGACATAGCCCCCGACGAGATGAAATTACGGGTCCAGCAAATACAGTTTGTCCCTGGGAGGTACCTGTCAGCAGCCATCAGGGTCTGACTGGCTCATGGCACACCAGGTATCACACTGAACTGATTTGAAGTTTCATCAAAACCAATCCAGCCATTTCTGAGCTGCAGAGCCTGCACGCGACCTCCCCTGACATTGCTGATCCCAGCTGCTGTGGTGCATGGCACCAGAACCGAGACCCTAGTGTAGAGGAGGAGGGAGCAGCCTAGCATTCGCTCCAAAGTGTGCTTGTAATGAATGGACAGGAGGAGTGCTGACCAGCACCTGGTGACTAAGGGGTTAACTCAAGTAGCTAGCAAGGGTGTTGGCCAGGGGGCCGGGAGCAACAATCGAGATAGAGGGCTGAAATTTGAATTGTATAAGATTCCTTGCGTGCTTTCTTTGTGGGGGAGAGTTAAACCAGGAGTTGAGAGACACGGAATGATTTAGACCCAGGCAGGACTGCCATGCCTCCAAGGAATTTGGGGCATGGAAGAAGACCGAACAAAGAAAAATTGAAAGTAAGTAAAGGGGGAAAAAAGTGAATCTAGTTGCGTACTTTTTCTTTATTTTGTGGTTTGATTTGAACTGCTCTGTGTGACTCTGCCTCCCCTCCCCATTTACCATCTAGCATTGTTTCCAGAGATTTTCCTCTGTGTTTTAATTTGTTTTCCTTAGTTGCTCTGTAACATCTAGCAACCAAGTATGCTTTCTCAAGTTTTTCTTTTGTTTTGTAATAAAAATCACTTGTTTTAAGGTGCTGATTTGATTCCTGTGTCCTGGAAGGTACTGGAGGTCTGTCTGTCTGTGTGTCAGCATGCCTCAGACTGAGAGGTCAGCTACCAGAGACAGCAGCTTGGTTTTCTCTTTTCTTTTTTCTGGGGGTGGGCTCAAGTGTTCACCCATTTTTTTTAGGGACAACATAATTTGATGGTGGCAGCGACTCCCCAGATCTGTGTATTGTGATTCTGGTGGAATGTTTTTTGTAACCAGTTCCTGTAGAGGCAAGGTTTTAAAGCCTCTTGAGGGCCCTCACCTTCTGCACTTAGAGGGTATCTCTAGACTATATGGCTCCGTCGACAGAGCCGTGTAGATTAATTTACTAGACATAGGAAAATGAAGCAGCGATTTAAATAATCGCCGCTTCATTTACATCAAAATGGCTGCCGCGCTGTGCCGATCAGCTGTTTGGTGGCACAGCGCAGCAGTCTAGACGCTCCGTGGTCGACAAGGGAAGCCTTGTCGACCACCCCGTTCTGCCTCGTGGAATGAGGTTTACCGGGGCGGTCGACAGGGGCTTCCCTTGTCAACCGCGGAGCGTCCAGACTACCGCGCTGTGCTGCTAAACAGCTGATTGGCACAGCGCGGCAACCATTTTGATGTAAATGAAGCGGCGATTATTTAAATCGCCGCTTCATTTTCCTATGTCTACTAAACTCATCTACATGGCTCTGTCGACGGAGCCATGTAGTCTAGACATACCCAGAGTGTCAAAGTGGGGAACAGCCCTCACACTGCTAAATATTTTTCAGACTAAGGAAGACCTGGTCCATGCCCCCCAAAGCAAATGGTTTAAAAGAAAAAGATTGTTGAGAGCTATGGAGAAGCAACACTCCACTCAAAGCAGAGGTGCTCAGTCTGTGGTCCATAGACCACCAATAGTTTGCAGAGCACTTGTTGATGGCCCATAAACAAAGGGGCTGGTCACATGACTATGATTCTCCTCCTTACCTGTGGTTGCTAAATTTCACTCAGCCAGCCAAGGACACATTCAATACGTTCTTAATGCTACTTTTCTAAGCAAGCAGTCAGTGTTGACACAGGGATGTTATTCCATTAGCAAAGGAATGAGAAGCGGTCTGAGCCAGTGGAAATGGGAGGGCAGATGAACAAAATATAACCCACATTATGAAAAACGAGTGGGAATCCCTACACTATGCACATCTCTTGCAAGAGCATAAGTCCTGGAGATAACTATGTTACCCTTCAACCAGCAGTGACATAAGGAGGATTTATAATCCACTAAGATCTCTTGGGATGCAATTCTCTCTAAGGCCAGGTCTATATGGCTACATTTACACTGCACAGCTATTTCAAAATAAGCTCTTCCGGAATAGTTATTGCGAAACAGCTTATTTCAAAATAGCACATCTACACTGCAGGGAAGCCTCAAAATTAGTCTGAGGCAGGCTTCCCTAATGTAGACATGCTATCTCGATGTAGAGCCCCAGGAGGAATAACTTAGCCCCTCACCATGGCCATTCTATTTCAAAATAGCAGAAGTGGAGTGTCTACACACACCTTATTTCGAAATAGCTATTTCAGAATAGGCGTTATTCTTCATAGAATGAGATTTACAGAAGTTGGAATAAGCCATCTGTTATTTCAAAATAATGGAATTGCTGTGTAGACGCTCACGTAGATATTTTGGAATAATGGCCATTATTCCAAAATAACTTTGCTGTGTAGACACACCCTTTGGCTTCCCTTACTCCTCACAACTCCCAGGAGTACTGGTGCCAATCAGGGGTGCCCTCAGCATTTGATTTAGTGGGTCTTTACTAGACCCACTAAATCGAATGCCATAAGATCGATCTCCGGTACAGAAGTATGGACCTGGCCTAGGTAAATTTTTCCAAAGTGTCCGTTTGTCTGTTGAGCACATGGTCAGTGACACAATTCTGGGCCAGGTACATAAGAGCAGATGGAGGTGTCAGTGTTACTGCCATGTTTTTTGCCAACAGAGTCTTTGGAGGCAGAAAAAGACCTCAGGAAAAGAGATGCTGCATTTTAATCCTCACAGCTCAGACCTTGTTCCCCCCCCTTATTCTCCCAGCCTTATAAAAATAGAAAGAACACATGTTCCCATTAGTCACTTGCTAGAGGGGTGCTGGGGGGGATGTGCTGACAGTCTGTATGCAGAGACCTAATTTGAATACAATTTGCATATTCCAGATAGACAAAGTGCAACTGTATTAAAAACACATATGCACAAGAGCCCTACAAAGTGAGACAGAAGCCTGCTGACATTTACCAGAAACCAAACCCTTTGCTTGGTATGTTTTCCAATCTGCTCAGGAGGGCCCCTCACGGCTACTAATGCCCAGCACAGCTAGTTTCAGAGAGGCTTTCAATTAAATGCCTGCTTGCCAAGAGTGGTTTGTATATATGCAAAAGCGAGGCCCCAGCGCTCCTCCTGGGATCGTGAGACAGATATAATTCCTCTCTCCCGGCACTACCGTTTGCTAGGCCAAAACTCAGAGGCATCATTTTGGGGGTAATCAGATGCAGTAAAATGTGTTTCCTTGCACTTCCCTAAGCCAACATTCCGCCTGCTTTTTCAAGTATTCATATTGGCGTAATGTGTGACTGAAGGTCTGAATGCAAACCAGCCCTCCTCGCTGGCTTCCTCTTCATCTCTCAAAGCTCAGTGATCTCTGGCTTGAACATAACCTCGGGGAGTTGAAAGGTTAAGTTTTGGGGATGCAATCAGTGTCCTAGCAAGATAGGACAAGACTGCATTGAGGCTGTGCTAAGGCACTGCTGGGGGGAGGGGAAAAGACCTGCATCACACAGGTGTCTGTTCCTGACACAGCGCTTCACATGGAAAGCAAGCACAGGGGCTGTATCGTCAGCAGGGTACATGCCTACTGCCTGTGTCCTGAGCTAACCTTTGTGACTTTCAGTTCTAACGGGCAATCGCTGTCGATTTCCAACATGCGGCTTACTTGGCTCTAGCTGTTGATCTCTTGTGAACTTTTGGTCAGACAAAACATTATATTCCTTGTTTTTTCAGCACAGCATCACAGGCCACCACCCATCAAGGCAAAAATAATGCCCTGCCTATTATTTTTCACAAAGTGTGAAAGAAAGGGGAAAGGGGAGTTTTCTTCTTCTGCCCTCCATAGGTAACATGATTGAACTGCATAGACAAAAACAGTAAATCAGTGTCTACTTACAATGATAAAAGGACATTTTGAGATAGATTAGACAGGTAAAGCAGCCCCCTTCACCACAGGCCTATAGAACTGAATAGGAATGAACCCCAGTAGGGTTCTGTAGTAATTTGGCAGAATTACTCTACAAGGAACTAGGTTTTAAAAGCCAATTTTGAGCCATCCGATTCAGTTCTAGCACAAGAATGTAGCTCACTATTAAATTCTATAAGATGGTGCCAAAAAAACCTGCACAAGTGTATTATAGTCTATCAAATGCTAAAGGGCTTCTGAAAGGAATTCACCTTTGTCTGCCATGTTCCTGCTATCCATCTTATCACATCCTTCACCTTCATGCTGTCCCCGAGCCAGCCTCTGATGGCTGTGTTCAATACCTGGCCAAAGGCACCCTCCTTTTCCCCATTCTATGTAGGCTTGCACGATGTGTCCGCCATGTGGCATGCGAACACCTTTGCGAAGCGCATTAAGCAAGATGACTAGCATCTGCCAGGTGTGGTTCTTACTTTCTTCCTCTTGCTGGGTAGGAAATTGTGGATTTATTATGAATAATTATTGTTACTATTTGCATTGGGTGGGGAGGTGCTGAATGATGTGTTGCATGTTTACAGCAGCACAGTGAAGGAAAAAGAAGCATGCTTGGCGAGGCACTGGGAACAGAACATGGTGAGGGGTGAGGTAGCTGCATGGGAAAGAGTAACTGGTCATGTTAACAGTGTACCCCAACGGGGAGGAAAAACGATTGCAAGCCACCCCGAAACACCTCAGCTTCTATAGCTAGGAATGGGGAACCATGAAGAAGAGGAACAGAGTAGTCTGGATGGCCAAACGTTGTGGTATAACAATTGGAGTTTGATTTAGTGTTATCCATCATGGAACACTTTGCAGAGTCACTGTCAAAAACTAGCCCCTGTGTCTGGGGGGAGCAACCAGCAAGGGATGGCTTTGGCTTTTAAAACCTTATTTGTAAAAACGGCGGCGCTCGGTAAAACAGACACCAATGCAATAAGATTTTGCATCATGCTAGCAACAAATAGACCAGAACTTTCTCTGGTGCCTTGCAGACGCCATGCATATCAAAGCATTTTACATGGCAATGAGCTAGATGCTGGTAGCACAAAGACTGTGCAGTCAAAGGAGGCAGCTGTTATTTCCAGTAATGGCTTAAACATAGCCTTGGACATCAGGACGTGTTTTATTGACAGGGTCAGACAGAAAAATAGAAAAGAAGGAAAAAGAGAGAAAGGCTAGAAAGAGAAAGAGAAATGCAAATGCCAGGCTTCACGAAAGAAATAATGAGTAGGTATTTTAGTGCCCTGATAATTACCAATTTTCTACATTTATAGAAAACTTCATAAATACTGAAGTGAGGTGGTATTCTCTATACAGGTACTGAAGCTGTATGAATATGGAAATTCATTAATTAGCACTAGAACTATTCATTACAATTTGAATGTAGCATAATAATAAACAGGTATTCATTATATTCCCACAAATTCTACATTGCTAGACTGACCTGGCTTTTTCTTTCAGACTGTAAGAGCAGCAGCGAGATAAACAAACACCGTGCGAGCGAGCGAGAGAGAGCGAGATGAGCGGGAGGAGACAGACAGAGAGACACAGACTTGCTGGTTAGCTTGAAAGGGCAGTAAATGCTTCTGCACTCCATGCTACAATCAGCTGGCTCAGGTTTATGGCACTGAGAGGAAAGAGCCACATTGAGCTATCTGGTTTCATCGGGGCTCGTGGGCTGTCTCCACAGACAAGAGTTGGGGGAAATGTCTCCCCACGTCAGTGCACACGCGAGGGGGCACGGCCGTGGGCACCCAGCTGCTGCGGGGGCTACGATGCCAATGACTGACTGAGCCCTCTCAGCACTGCCGTGGCTACTGACGGAGCCAAGCAGGGTCAGTGGGACATTTCCCAACTGCACACGTTGTAGCGAGGCCTTTGGGGCTGATGTTAACAAAGAAGCAGGCTGCCGGATCCTGATCCAGGAAAGGCGACTGAGTGGGCTGCTTGGCTGTGTGGACACTGCTGTCCGACACCTGTGGCTGGCCCGGGCCAGCTGCTGGGAACCCAGGGCTCGGTTACAGGAGCCTTTCACTGCAGTGTAGATGGCACAGGGCCCTAGGATCCAGCAGCAGTCTCGACCTGACCATCTGCACCCCAGTTACACAGCCCCTTTGCCAAGCCCTGTGAGCTGAATTGACTGGCCAGGGCCAGCCGTGGGTTTTAATCGCAGGGTTCACGCACCCTTGAGCATGGGAAACACTCTGGGCTGGAGAAGGCTGAATTGGGAAGGACTCCATTTTGGATTTCTAACCTCCTCAACAAGAGGCTGGGGGCAGGGTATATACTCCTGGGACTGACAAGCAAGCTAGTTATTCATCCGCTAGTTATTAACCCCCTTCTTCTGGCTCCAGTGACAGCGACAGTCGCGGGACCGTGCACGGATGCCTTGGAACAGCTTTCCCTGTGGCTATCAGGCTGGAGACCCCGCTCGGCGGCTGTACGGAGTGCACACGACCTCAAGCGACAGAACCCGTGTCCGTGCTGACATTAGCGCTGTCAGCTGCCTTTGATGCTGCCATCCCCAGGGCTTGTGGCTTCGCCGGCAGACCTGAACAGAAGAAGACGGGGCTGCCCTCAGGGGGCGTCATTCTCTCTAAATCCCGCGGGCAGTATTTGGCAATTGCTTACCTACCCTGAGGGCTCTCTCAGGTGGGGCGCCGCAAGACTGCTCTTCCCTCCCCCATTCCACGTCCACATGGAGCTATGAGCAGGGTTCGTGAGGAGCTCGGCCGAGGGCACGTTCGGCATGTTAATGTGCTGACAGATAGAACAGATTTTTTCCTAATTAAGAGGGGTGCAACTGAGCATCTTCCTGTGTCTGGCAGAGACTCCTCTGCCATGGTGTGGGCAGTAGGCTTGGATTTCTTGGTCTTATCAGTTTGGATTGGCAAGCCAAGCTCTGGGCACCACGTAGGCACGACCAACTGCAAGCGTGTTAGGCTTAAGCCCGGACTCTCAGTGGAGCGCAAGCAGCAGGAGGCTGCCCAGGAAGCCACTGAACTACTTCCGAGTGTCAGACCTCCTACCAAATTGCTGCAGAGACGCTTACGCATGGCTACAATCTGCACATCAGACTATGCCGAGAGCAACCCGCAATTATACAATTAGATGGATACACAAGCTTCCCGTTAGTGTTTATTTCTGCTGCCAATCACGCTGCTTACTGGAAAACAAGAGCTCTTAACATCCACTGTGATCCTTCACTCGCTCATTCTCTCTCACGGCAAGAGATTTTGCTGATGTACTTTGGTTTTTTAGCATCCTGGTAAATCCCCACTTTAAGGCCACTCCTTGGTGCCTCTGACATTCAGGTTTATTTATTGCTGGAAGGAGACCCAGGTCTGTATGTGATGAACGATATGTCTCAGATAGACAGCTGCTGGGGGGGTCAGGAAAGCAGGACAGAAGAATCAGATCTGTATTTCCCATGAATAATTTAACTGACAGAGGTAGCAGCTAGAAACCCTGCAATGTTTTTTTAGGAAAAGGCAATACTGTTATTTTTAATTGGCTTAATTTTATTAGGTCGTCTCTGTTCTATAGTGGGGGCCCACAGGGAATTGGACGGAGAGAAGCTGCTATGCTCCGACTTGTTTTACTCTTACTACCATGCTTTTAAATGACGAAATGTTGGGTGCATTATTAAAAAAGATGGCAGAACAAATCAAACCTAGACATCCTTCAATCTCGGATGCTTCCAGGCGGTCTGTATCCAGCTTGTATCAAGGCACATGTAATCGGAATTCCTTTTCCCACCCTTTCCAGCAACACATGTCCTGAAATGGTTAGTAAGCATCAGATGCGACTCGCAGGCAGCACTTAACTCTTGCTTGTGCTGGGTATAATCCAAATGCAGTGAGGCGTATGTCCAAGTGTCAAGCTAGTCTATGCACCAAATCTACTAGGAAGAACGTAAGTCTAAATGAGGAGAGAACATATTTTTAGGCTCTCATATGCAAAAATGCAGACGCATAAGCTGTGCTCGATCATGACAGCTACATGTGCAAATCTCAGGAATTCATGTTTGCTATTTGCCCTGGAATCGAAAGTGCACGTGCCCAGTGGTAGCATGAGTTATTTTATGTAGGTGTATAACTAAAAATCTCGTCATTCCCCTTGCCCGATTGACTAATGGCTTTAGAGGCAATCTGGGTTGAATCCCAACACATGCTCCATTGACTCCTATGGGAGGTATCTGAAAGACGACCAGCTGAGCACCAACCGGTCCCGATCCAATGCGCTCACCCACAGCAGCTGTTCAGACCAAGGATCACACGGAAAAGCTCATCTCTCTCTGACTAGATCTCTCTTCACTCAGTCCTGCGAGCGGAGGGACACCACCCATCCTTTCTCACTGAAATGCTCACCACTTTGCAAGTGAGTGGGAAAACTGGGACCTTTCCGTCCAGCCAGCTACGCAGAGAGAGCTGCTTTAGTCCCTGACACAGGTTGCCAGGAGCCCTGCCTACATCGGTAGCAAGCTGTTTCGGACTCAATGAATCTGGAGAGCGTACAGAGGCGGACGTAATAGGGATGCTCAGGACCCTATCTGGGATTGCTCTGGCAGAGCAAGACACAGGCCCACTTACCTTTCTGAGAAACAACACGTCGTGGTCAACCTGGTGGTGGGCTGCCTTGAGGTCCCTTTCCCCTTCACAGGGCCAGCTTTCTAATTCCTTCCTCTCAGACATTTTAATCCTCAAGGTTATCTCACTATGCTATAGGATCACCAGCTCCTGCCTGCATTTGTAGATTAGCAGCGCCTGCCATTAGCAAATTAGAAATTTCTCAACCCCCATCCCACTTTTACAGATGGATTTTTCCTCCGTTCATAAATGTGTTAGGATTTCCATTTCCGGGTGTTCTTCTCAGCCACACAAAGCACTTCAATCTCTTACGACAGGCTGCAGCTTTCTGGTGGGGTCTGGCCATTTTACAGCAATGGCTGAGCAAAGACCCTACATTCTCCGAATGGGAAGAGCGGAGCCATGCCACCAACAGCCAGTCTTCGTTTGCAAACCACGTTCACGTGCAGGTTTACTGTGCAAATGCCAAGCTCAGAGGAGGATGAGATCGGCATATCGCGCGAGCATCCACCTGCTCAGCACGGTTACCTTGGCAGTGATGAGGGAGTAGGTGGGAGCAGTGCTATTTCAGTTGGGACATGTGTGTGAGTCAGATGTTAACTGTCCTGAGTTATCAAAGGAGGGGATTTTGGTACCGATCTGGGTTTCAGACCAGTGGGATGGCTTGGCACCCAGATTGAATCAGCTTTCTGTTCTTATGGAGTAGCATCCTTCCTTACAAAACAACAAGGAGGTGCTTGGCCTAGAAGCTCTCTTGGTATTGCCAACTGGGAGACCGGTTTCTAAGAAACTGGCAGTGTCTCTGTACTGGTGTTGGGAAAGAGCATTCCCGAGGGGCCAGGGTGCAGTCTAGAGCTATTGAGAAGGAAAACACTCCAGAACAATGTTTTATAGTTACCTTAGGAAAATAGTTTTGAGCTCAGATGTCTCTAAGCTGTGAAATGTCACCATTACGGTCCTCAAAGAACTTGCCCAATTGTCACTGTTTGAGAGTGAAAAGGTGTAGGAAACATCCCAATTCAAACTGATGTATTATCACATCACTTTTTCTAGCATTTTGGAGCCAACGACGGTAAAGGTCCCAGCCCCTCATTCATTTCTCTCACAAACCATTTTGAAGTCCAGGGTGGGATTAAAACCATGTTCGAAGCTCTCCGCTTCCCATACTGGGGCTGCATTAAGCCTTTAAAATTGATGCTCAGCACTAGAGACGAGACCCAGAACAATAATTTTGCCAGATCTGTTGCTTTTGCCAGTGATCAGTGGAGTGATGAGAGGTCTTGTCCAATGTTTTGTTCAGAAATCGGAAAGTATTGGGGGGCATTTATTCACCAAATGGGAAATGATTTTTCTGGGACTACTCCCAAGACTCCGACCACAGAGAAGCTGCGTGATGTCTTGATTTGCTACATGTGGGTGACTCAGAGCACAGAAGGCAGATTCAGGGTTTACTGCAAGACAATTTGTCTCAGCAGAATGTGTGTAAGGTTGGACGGCTATTTGGATTGAACGTTGGAAGCGGCCTTTGTGTACATACAACATAAGGACTCTGCTTCCGCAAGAGTCTAGAGAAAAGCAACACTTTGCCCTAAACTTTCAAGGAGGTGCACAGAGATTCAGCCCCAGCATTTGTCAGTAGGAGTCAGTAGGATTGAATCGAATGCTCTGAACATGCACATAACATAACACTGATCTTCTCAGCTGGTCCCCCTGGCTTCTGGGTAAAATGCCTTAGTACTGCCACCTACCTCAGTAATACTAGAAAAACAGCCGCATGTTTCTTGGGGTATTGAAATGGGACCGTCTTAGCGTTATGGTTCAGAAACATGGGAAGTACAACTGGGTAAACAGTACAAATGGCTGGTACATTTTGCCATTGGGCAAAGAGATTTTTATGTAATTAAGAGTCATTCAGGAGGCTGCGTGCAAATGGATCAAATTATACTTCTGAATTTTTAACATCTCCTGAGTGGAAAGTACTTGCCGGCCACCTGCACTGAACTCAGGGGAGAAAACCGGGGTTTCAGCCCTCAGAACAAAGGTAGAACATGGAGAATCGAGATTATAAAATTCAGTCACATTTTAAAATTTTCTGCTACAATAATTCACTTTATGTAGAATTAATGTGGCTGATTGAACGTTTGTGCTGTAATTTACTTATAATTAACATTTTATGGTGAACAGATTTTACCATCTCCTTCATGCTGTGAACTCCAAGCCATAGGTCAAAAATGGAGATGAAACAGATAAGCACAAAATATTCTCACTGAAATATTAATGAGATTTTAATTTACTGCTTTAAAAACACATCTTTCATCAATGCCTGTGTATCAAACCATTATTTTAATTTTTAAAAAAAATCACATTAAAAATATAACGAACGTTTCTCCCTAGTTGAAAGACACTGAAACATCTGTTCTGAAGAGAGTGCTGTAGGGCCATGGCTCCCAACCCTTTCCAGCATACGGACCCTTTTCAAACTACTACAATTCTACCGACTCATCCAAACAATACAGCTGTGCCTGCATGTCCCTCGGCCCACTCAGAAAGCAACGCAGGCAGAGGGACGTGCTGGCTCTGAGCCGTTCCGCACATTTATTTTAATTTCTATTTTAAACTTTTTTCAGGACCCCTGCAGTCCCGTTGCAAACCACCAGGGGTCCGCGGAGCACAGGTTGGGAACCACTGCCCCTGGGGAATGGAAAGGAGCAACACACACTCAGCTATGGAAGGATCATGCATCCTGGACTGGATGCACCATAATGCCCCCTAACGCTTAACCAACTACCAGCAGTGGGCCTCACCGCCCCCGAAAGGTACCGTTTGGCTGCAGAGATGCCATGTGCTCTGGTATTACGTGGAATCCTTTTTAAAGGGATAGGAAGGTTGGCTAAGAATTAGACCCTCACCTTTCCTCCTATGGCCTTCTCAGTCCCTGTGGCCCACATCGCTGTTCTCCCTGGCCTCCAGGCTGTAAACTGGACACCATCTTGGAATTGCTCTAGATCCACATGTCCAGGCTATGCCTAAATTTTGCTGCTTCTTCCTGCACAACCTCCCTAAGCTCAGTCCTTTCTTTTCCATGCACACAGCTCAAACTCAGCCAGGCCTGGCCTCCTTGCCGGCATTGACAAGTGTCATCGTAACTTCCCTTAAATCCACTCCAAATGCTGCTGCGAGGCTCCCTGCCCCAGCATCGTCTCCCTCTTTTGTCCTTTCCGAGGCTCCCCCTGGCATGCCGCAGCAAACTGGAAACTCCTTGTCACCATTTACAGACCCTCCACTGCTTTGCCCCGTTCCCCTGCCCCATTTCTCTTGTCGCCAGCAGTGCCAACATCAGTCCAGCTTCACCTCCCCACCTCTGCACTTTCTCCCACGTCGCCCATCCTGGGGATGAGCTCTCCAGACCCAGCGTGCAATCTCACTGCACGACCTTCAGCAAATCTCTCCTTACAGCTCCCCTCTATCATGGGGTCTCCACCAATGCTCGGGCAGCTGCTCTGCTGTGGTCACTGATCCTCATCGTCCCCGTTACCTCAGACTCTCCTGACTGACTACTGGAGCCACCTGTTTGCTGTGGTCACACACTTGGATGACAAGCTTTTTAGGGGAGGGAGGCTACACTGTGGTGCTACTTCAGGATACCTTCAGTATCCCAAAATAGCTATTCCACGTGGGTCTTTTAAGCAAGCCCATTATTTTTAAATATAACGAGCTCGCTATTCCGATGTCCCTGTAATCCTCGCTCTACAAGGCTCAAGGGACGTTTTGGAATCGTGGGATAGTTCGAAATGTGGTGCCGCGTAGGCAACGCCAAATTACGAAATAAGCAATTTCGAAATTAACTCAAAACAAGCTATGCAATACGCATTGCTCCAATTGGGCGGCTTATTTCAAGTTAAGGGTGCAGTGTAGACGCACCTGGAGAGTTTTTGTTGTGTCCCTGGGCCCTATGCCCAACTGAGATTTCATAGCACCAGAGGAAGCACAGCACAGGCGCCTGGGCACCAGTCGACCGCAAAGATGTGCATTCAAAGCTCCGCTCCGTTGCATGCCCCCTGAGTGACCTTTGGCAAGGATCTCAGTCTCGAGAGCGTATGGGATGCAGTGGGAGCTGAGCAAAGTTAGCTCTTCACAGGCACACCTTGGAGCATGGCGCTGCTGGTCATTAAACCAGGAACATGCTTAAAAATCACCAAGCAGATGTTCAAACCGCTCTTTAATTCCAGCACCGCAATCTTCTTAAACCACGTGCTTTGGCAAATCTTGTTGTATTACATATCTTTAGTAAACAAATACCAGGTGTTGGCCTCAGAAACCACCTTATCTTTTTAAGCTGGATAAGGCTAAATCTGAAAAATGAGAGACTAATGCTCCACCACCAGAAAGATACCATAGAACTTATGAGAAAACATTTTTCTTCAAGATCTAGCAGGGGAAAGTGAATCTGAAAGAAACGTGGATAAAACCCCAAATCCTCCAAATGTTAGAGGTATACTCAAATGGACATAGAATCACAGAATCCTCGGGCTGGCAGAGACCTCAGGAGTCATCGAGTCCAGCCCCCTGTCCGAAGCAGGACCAACCCCCACTCAACCATCCCAGCCAGGGCTTGGTCAAGCCAGGATTTAAAAATCTTTAGGGATGGAGATTCCAACCCCGCTAGGAAACCCAGCCCAGGGCTTCCCAACCCTCCTAGGGAAAGAGTTTTTCCTAATATCCAACCTGGACCTCTCCCTCCACAACTTGAGACCATTGCTCCTTGTTCTGCCATCTGTCACCACTGAGAACAGCCTCTCTCCAGCCTCTCTGGAACCCCCTTCAGGAAGTTGCAGGCTGCTCTCAAATCCCCCCTCACTCTTCTCTTCTGCAGACTAAATAAGCCCAAATCCCTCAGCCTCAGGACCGACCTGGGTATGTCACCAGGCTGTGTTCCATTACTACAGTTCCCTGTATACATATGTGTTGTCAGACAAACACCTGAAGCCACACCAAGAAAGGCTTAGAGAGCCAGGGAACGTGGGTCTAGGATATGAGCAAAGACGTCAGCAAAAAAAATCATAATTCAATGGAAATATTTTATTCCCTTCATTTCCCCGGCCGCAGTAG
The DNA here is from genome assembly GCA_030068395.1 of Apalone spinifera. Taxonomy (NCBI): domain Eukaryota; kingdom Metazoa; phylum Chordata; order Testudines; family Trionychidae; genus Apalone; species Apalone spinifera. Next base: position 40,380,232 of record JANRFK010001785.1, on the reverse strand, counting down.
CCCATTGAAAGGACTGATTAGAATTTCAAATGAAAAGCTGAATAATACGAGCACTGTAAGTCAGTTATAAACAGCCTTTAAAAATGTGTCAAGAAAAAATATACATGTAATTTTCTTTCTGACATTGCCCTGTTTTCTAACGGTTTGTTTGCTGGGAATCAACCCTCTTTGTTTTTAAAGAGTGAGTCTGTGTCTCTTTTCAAGGGGGCCCTGCGGAGCACCTCTCCGCCTGCTCCATCCACAACCCCACTACACAGGCAGTAGAATGGGGATCCCCAAGAGAAATGCTCCGTTGTCCCTCTGCAATCTCAGCCCTAGATTTTTAGTAGGTATCTTGCTGGAAAATAATAAGGGAAAGGTTTCTTACCTAAGGAGAAGTCATCAGAGGCACCTGCGTTCGAGCTGACTGCTGCGTCCCATCACAGACAGGCTCCCAGTACAGATGGTGTGTTGGGAGAAGAAAACTCTTGGGGAATAGCCGGACACTATTGTAGAGTTTTGAAGCCTTCACTTCTCCACAGAGTCCCTGCCCAGCGCCGGACTCCAGGTTTGGTTCTAGAGAACTTCTACAGGGCTAAGGAAAAGGCATCTCTGCTGCTGGCTACAATTGGCCCCTCAGAATCCCTGGAAATGAAAACCAAACAATCCTTATATATTCTTCTGAAATGAATACAAGAAGTGATTCCATTTCTAGCCACACTCTACCTCCAAAAGAAAAGCACCAGGCTTCAGTGCTCTCCTACAGGTGCATATACAACTGCTGAGAGCAACGGGGAGAAGTTACAGGGGAGCGAAATGCCGTAGGCTGTGTTCACCATTCTGACGGAGGTTGGGGTGTTGCTCTTCTTTTTGGAGAAAAGGGGTTTTGGTGGAATAAGGAGGAGTCTGATGAACCCACGAGCTACAGACAACTGGTGTTCTACAGACAACGATGGGTTCTGAAAACCAGATCAACAGCACTTGAGCTGGATAAGAATCCCCCTCAGTGAAGAAGAGTGATGAGGCTTTGCCCTCTGTGGGCTTCCAGACATTAGAAGCCAGCATGAGCACACACCCTAAGCCAGAGTAGAACGGAGCATTTGGGAGAGGGAAAGCCAGCAGCTGAGAGACCAGCTGGCTGAGCTAGAGGCCCATCGTGTACAAGGGAGAGGGGCAGCAGGTGAAGAAATGGGTCTGGAAAATGGGTGACAGGAGAGGGATTCCCTGTTGTGTCCCCTTCCTCTGGGGCACCTGGTGTTGGCCACGGTTGGCAGACAAGACACGGGGCTGACCCATTGGTCTGACCCAGTCTGGCCGCTCTCGTGTTCTTAAGAGGCTGCCCTGCGTTTGGGGGCGAGGTGTAGTGTTGGCCAAAGGCTCTTAAAACCAGAAAAGGACACAGGGTGGTAGAAGCCTTCAACCGTCTGATCGCTCAGCTGCTCCTGAGATGCCACTGACGCTGCTCGTGTTCCTCTCTACAAGCAGCAAGAACAAGGAGCAGCGATTTTCTCTCCGATGCAGCCAGAACGCCCTTTCTCTGCGTTCCGGTGAAGCTCACGTCACCCACACGCCTGCTGGGGGCAGGGCACTGTCCCAGCTAGTGGCAGAGAACAGGGAGTCTCCCTTTCAGCCTTAACTACCAGTCAGCTGGCTTGTAGTTCACGGGGTGGAGGCTCATGCACTCAGGTCCCAGGTTCAAGTCTGCCTGCCGGGGTGACACTTGCCCTGCCTTCAGCCCCCCTGCCATCATATTCTAGCGCCATCAGAATGTAAAATTGAACAGGGAAAGGGGGCCAAACCCAGAGGTTTCAAGGGGAGTAAGTGCTGACAGCAAATCCTTGGGATCTGGCCCCTGGAAACAGCGAGCCATGGAATGGACAGAACATGCAGAGGACTAGAGATGGGAATCATTAGCACTTGCCCGGCAAAACCTCAAGCCGGTCATGGTTTGCTGCCACTTAATATAATAATAAATGGAGATATACCTCTATCATAGAGCTGGAAGGGACCTTGAGAGGTCATTGAGTCCAGTCCCCTACCTTCACAGCAGGACCAAGTACCATGCCTGACAGATTTGCCCCAGATCCCTAAATGGTCCCCTGAGGGATTGAACTCACAACCCTGTGTTTAGCAGGCCAATGCTCAAACCACTGAGCTATCCCTCCCGCAGAAGCAAAGAACCCCGGTAATAAACTCTGCATCCAGATCTCTCGGCCTGGCACACTGAGACCACACACAGCATCCCCATTTCCAACAAAAATCTCTATACAATGGAGCTGGTGAAAAAACCATCTCAGCTAGTGGCCCCACCCACTTCTATCCCAAGGCTCCAGCCCTCGTTTTACACGGGCCTCCTTTCTCCCTTTTGCTGGCACAGCCTGATTTTCTCCCCTCTTCTGGGGCTCCCACAAACGACTCTCTCTCTCGCCCTCCCTGCCTCCAAATCCTGACTCTTTAACATAAGCAGCACTTATCGTAACCTGAATCACAGCCAGCGAGTTAAAAAAGCCTCGCTCTTTTCCTGGCCCATTCTCTCTCACACAGAGGGCACAAAGGATTTCCAACTCTCAGCTCACTTGGGGGTCATTCGATATATTTATTAAAGTAGCCATTGTGTCTTGGGGAAAAAATAAATAAAATAAACACATAAATAAATAAACACTTCGCAGACAGCAATGAAAATCCAACAAGATGTGGCCTGTGTCCATTCCATCTTTTATTTTTTCTAAGTGCCTTTGCTTAATAAAAGCCATCAAATATCATTGGGAATTATTACTAATTTTTTTAACAACACTGAAGAATTAAAGTAAGAGAGAAAGGGAAGGCACGTGCGAGAGAGAGGTTAAGCTCAAAGGCAGGGAGAGCGAAATGGACCAGATTATACAAAATTAAAAAGCAAATACGAGCAGACAATTTGTGCCGAGTGATTGCAAGCAATTACAGTCCGGCTTTTCTGGAGGGAAAATGGGGGGAGGGGGATATTTCAGCTTAAAAGGAGACTTTATTCATTCCTGATCAGCTTCTCCTACTATTCTCTCTTTTATTCTTGGATATCAATTTAAAAAAAATCAGCCTTCAGATGTTACATGTCGAACCCTGTGAATCCCACCCCTGGGCAGAGACAGAGGATTTCAGCTTCCAATCGGCTCTTTCTATAGCCCTGAAAAACCAATTTTCTCAGAAAGAAAGAAAGAAAGAAAGAAAGAAAGAAAGAAAGAAAGAAAGAAAGAAAGAAAGAAACATGCATTTCTCCTGAAGGAGAGCTTCAATTTTACTGTAATTGTCTGCAGAAGGGCTGCTTTGATCTGCAGAATTATTATTATGCTTCGAATGTCTGCCTGTTAATGTCACAGCTGTGCCTTAGCAGGAGCACACCAAGGGAGATCGCAGGCTAACTTAGGGCTTGCCCCAGCTAAGGATCCCTTCTTTCTCCTTCCCCTTTTTGTGGCTCACTGGAAAAACTATTTCCCAGGCACTCAGCAAAAGCCCCTAAAGGTGCTGTCCCGTTGGTGCAGAAGGGCTGGAGCTGTCTGCTGCTGTTGATCAATGTGCAGCTAAATCCCAGTCTCATCTGAGATACTGAAGTGTTGAGACTCTGGCTTATACAGCCATTAAGAGAAACAGTGTAAGCTAGTGAGTCTTGTTTGTTAGCCTCATCTGCTCCGAGGCTGAGGCAAGGGGAAAGAGGGCTTAATGCTGGCAAAACACAGGGAATTATTCATCCTAGTCCTCTCATTTCAACCCTCAGAGTTAATAAATAGTTATTGCCATGTCTCCGTCCTCCACTGTGCTCAAGCACAGGGCCGCTCAGGAGGCAGAGTTATAGGCACCCTCACCCCAATGTATTTATACCCGAATATTGATCTAAGAGGGCACTGCACTTCCAGAGGAGAGCCACAGAATAGTCAGCCCACGTTTTCCTCCCAGCTCTGTGGCTTGGGTCTGCAGGCAACGGCAGGAACCGAGTCCCCCATCCGCTCTAGAGACTGTGCCCTCCCACTACTCCTCCACCGAACACACAGATGGTAGGGCGGTGTGGAGCACGTTGTTATAACCGAGTTCAAGACTTGTTATCTGCTCTGGGGGAAGAGTCAAGTCAAGAGTCAAGGCTGGGGCACTGAGTTAATGCCCTGCCCTTTCACCTTTCTAGATCCAGTTTCAAATCTGATTGTGCTGACAAGTGAAGTGATTAAGAGAGGAGGTTGTAACCACCCACAAAACACATCAGAAGATTGAAACCACAAGGAGAGGGAGAGGTGGTCCATGGCAGGATAACACTAAATCTGAGAAGAGGAAAATTGTTGTTGGATATGAAGAATTTTCCCCTCAGACTGAGGGAATGTACTGCCCTTGGAAATAGCCCCCAGGGAAAGTGTCAAAAGACCAATTGCTTGGATCATAGACTCATAGAATCATTTTTTAAGCTTGGCTTGACCAAGCCCTGGCTGGGATGGTTGAGTTGGGGCTGGTCCTGCTTTGGGCAGGAGGCTGGACTTGATGACTCCTGAGGTCTCTGCCAGCCCTCGGATTCTATGATTCTATAGAACACTAGAACTGGCAGGGACCTCGGGAGGTCATCGAGTCCAGTCCCCTGTGCTCATGGCAGGACCAAGCACCGTCTAGCTCATCCCTGACAGGTGTATGCCCAGTCTGCTCTGAAATCATTTAAAACTGGGCTGGGCAAAGCCCTGGAGAATACAAGGTGTAGGAATAATTCTGCACTGGGTTGGGGAACTGGTAAACTCAACCTATTGGATCCCTTATCTCTAATTTCCAGGATTTTCAACATATACAAACCACGCTACCCTCATCTCATGTAATTGTCTGGTAGTACTGTGAAAATGAATATATTTAAGTAATAAAAAGGAAATCATCTGTTTATTTTACTTAAAGCATTTGAAGTGCATCTGTTTTCTTCTTACGGAATCAAGCCAGTTCTACAGGATGTCACATACCCAGTGTGACAGTTTTTCACAAGACGTATTTGCTAATTTAATGAGGCACACAGGGAACACCAGATGTGGGACCTTGCATTCCTCCTGTTAGAGGGCCAGTCTTATCCTTGACTCAAGAAGTTGAGGGAACTAGCTCTCAGAATTCTGGGATTTTTAAACCATATACCAGAGTCATCTTATGACAATTGCATCCTCAAATACTTTCACTGAATGGCGCAGTGACGTCACAATGCAGTTCACAGAACATAAAAACGGCAAGTCCCACTCACATGACAGTGGTGTGTCCGTGCATGTTGGATTCCCTGTTCGTGGGAGAAGCGATCCTAGATCTCCTGTCCCTGTTTTGTATTTTATGAAATCTCGATTGGCCCATGGAATCTAAGGATGTTCATGAGGTTTCCTCCCTCCCTCCCTTTCTATCTATCTACACTGTGCATGTACATATGCACGTACCTCTTCTAGCCCCTTCCTCAGACTGCGGAGGTAAGCAGCGCTATCCTAACATATCCATGTTGTGGACATGCGCACAACATGGCCAGCCCATCTGAGTTGTGCCTTACAAAGCATGGTGTGGATGCTTATCATATTAGCCTGTAGAAGAACATCAGTATCTGGAACTTTATACTCCCATCTTATCTTCAGCAGTTTCCGTAGACAGTTCAGGTGGAAGTGATTCAGCTTTTTCGCATGACGACTATATACAGTCCAGGTCTCACAAGCATAGAGGAGGGTGGGCAAGACGACTGCCGAATAGACTTTTAGCTTGGTCTCAGTCTTAATGCCTCTTTGATTCCAAATATTAAGTTGAAGCCTTCCAGAAGCTGCACTGGTTCCGGCGATTCTAGTATTCACCTCCACGTTGATGTTAGCTGCCTTTGATAGAGTGCTGCCAAGATATGTAAACCTGTCCACGTTGTCGAGTTTCTGGCCATTGCCCAAGATCGTTTGCCCAAGAAGATGCTCTATGGCGAATTACAACATGGCAAGCGATCTCTTGGAGGGCCAAAGAAGAAATTCAAAGACACCCTTAAGGCCTCCCTTAAGAACTGTAACATAGATCCTGGAAA
>JANRFK010001785.1:40355011-40374131 GCA_030068395.1 Apalone spinifera | reverse complement strand
TTCGCAAGTCCAGGGCTGGTATCCTCTCTTCCTCCGGTCGGCAGTCCGATTTTCTATGTCCCCACTGTAACCGTCAATTCTGGGCTCGGATTGGACTAATCAGCCATCTCCGAACCCACCCCCAATTAAACTGATCACACTGGGTGGTCCTCATCGATCTCGATGGACGAACAACAACAACACCACATATGCACGCACACACATGATGAATAGACTACACATGATGGAGCGGTGTAGCAGAAAACTAGCATGAGCATGCGTCCAAGTCACTGCTCCAAGACTGAATGCTGTCCATGTTTCACCACAGAACAGGGCAATATGCACTATATTCCTTTTCTGCTCGGTCTCTTTCAAATATCCCAGACCTCTGCTCAACTAACAGCTGACCTTTGGTTTTTAGAGGAAAGATTATTTTTCAGAATTGAATTGTCAGAGGAATGTTTCTCTCTTCCATTCAGATGCTGAATTTCCTTTCCAAGTAGCAATGGTCTAAGGAGCAGAATAGACGACATTCTCTCCTGATCTCAGTGATTTAAGGCCCAGTATCTCACGATTCACTAGGAGCAGAAAATGGAGATTTGAGATTTCAAATCTTTCCTATAGGTGCAGAACTTGTTCCACAAGGCAGAAGGTCCCAAGAGATCAGCTCTTGACATCATCCCATTATTGGGCATGGAAAACCTACTTTAGTAAAATGTTAAAAATTCTCGATACTACATAAGCGACGAGGAGTCCTGTGGCACCTTATAGACTAACAGATTTATTGGAGCATAAGCTTTTGTGGGCAAAGACCCACTTCATCACATGCATCTGACGAAGTGGGTCTTTGCCCACGAAAGCTTATGCTCCAATACATCTGTTAGTCTATAAGGTGCCACAGGACTCCTTGTCGCTTTTGCAGATTCAGACTAACACGGCGACCCCTCTGATACTCGATACTACATAGTTATCTTCATAGCCCTGTAGAATAAGACTCTTGGTAATGAGAATAATCTGGCTCTACAGGAAAAGATATATGAAAAACAGTGCCAATAAAAATTCTAAAAACTTTCTAAAAACCTTTCTGAAATAGATTTTCTGTAAAATATGCAGCATAGACAGAAGACATGTTGGTATGCTGTCGTGCAAAGGTTTTATTGGCACTCATTTGTTGGAGCTGCCTAAGCTATTCACGACTTTGCGACCCACAGGTATCATGGCCACCAACAAATCTCACCAACAAATCTTTTTTTGCCTATCCTTAGAATGAATTCTTTATCCGTCTATAGCTAAAACAGATATACCTTTTTGCTCAGCAGCATAACAGGTGGATTGACGAATGCTTCCCACTCTGCTTTCTTTTGGTAGGGAAATATACACGTATTTAATGCAGATAGCAAAAAGTTTGGCACCTACTAGCCAAAAGAGTCCTATTTCCAAGCTGGCGTCTAGAAGGTTAGATTTGAGGGTTGTGAGGCCTCAACCGAGATGTACGATTTTACATGTAAAATAACCCAAATGCTGACAGCACTTGAGCCAATTGCTCTGCAGTGTGGAAAAGTTTGGGCCCTCCTCTCTGCGCAGCCCTCTGGCTTGCGTGCACAAGCGTGTGGATGTGCGAGGGAGTCAGCAAGCAGCAGCTATCAGGGCTCCAACCCAAGCAGTTTTCTTCTGGGAGTGGGCCAGGGATGAGGGGACAGAGGAAAGGGACGTTTCAAAGGAGAGACGGCTGGGCAGCCTGTTAAAGCCCAGTATGTCCTAAGAGGAATGGTGCTGCTTTGAGAGTCAGTGTAAAGTATCTGAAGGCGCTGAGCAATGCTGCCATGTGCTGGAGAGCTAGAGGACCAGGGAGTACAATTTCTGGCTCTTTGATTGGTTTACTTTGTAGACAAATCTGATCAGATTCGACCTGTACAGTAGCAGGGCTGGTCAGGAGAGGACATAGGCACCTTCTCTGGCTTAGCTTTTACACAGCTCACTCATTATGGTCAGGATGAGCCAGGGAAGCAGGGAACTGTAGCCAGCAACAGGTAAGATGGACAGGTGCCGCTCCAAAAGTGGTACAATCTGTCAGGAAAGAAAGCTCTGGGCCCAGTGCTCGTCAGTGATCCCAGCCCTTTCTTGACACCTACCACCCTACACGCCAGCTCCTTCGATTCATCCTTCCCTGTTCGTACAGGGCTACTGAGAAGGTTCAGCCAAGGCAACGTTGAGTCCATCTGGAGTCTGCAGAGCTTTATAACCTCTTTCCATCTGGCTGTGAACCTCACTATGGTACAGAAACCGCATTTCTTTTGTTGGTCAATTCTTCCCTGCTGCCCACAACTAGAGGTCAGATGTGCATCCTGATTGGTCCAGACCTGTTTGAGACCTTCGACAGCACTGGCTGTGAGCCTGAACTGACACGGCCGTGTACTCCCGCCTGGGTGGACGTGATTGCGCTTCAGCAGTTTCTTTGTGTCCTCTCTGACTGAGCCTAGAGGTTGGTGTTGGGCATTGACCATCTGCAAGGTAGGAATTCCTAGGTTCCAATGGAATGTCTCCCAGCAACATGCTTTATGGCCTCAGCAGGGGAGTCACTCTACCCTCCTGCCTCAGTTTCTCCTCTGGGGTTTGCTGTCCGGGTTAGCCAGGGGATGCTTGTGCAGCACACCAAACACGTAAAGCACCATGTAAGTGCTTGTAATTACTGACACACTGATTTGCTCCGGCAGGGCCCTGCAGGTTTGTAATCTCCTCTGTTTCATCACATATGTCAAGCTCCTGCAGGAGAAAGTGGAATGATCTGCATCACAGGGCCATCAGACATAGCGCGGGGTCTCTTTCTGCAAACGTAAGGCTGACCTGGTTTCCTAGGCACTGTCTACATTACTTCAGCGTAGCAAGAGAGGCACCAAAAATCCAGCAAACAATGATCGACAAGGCAGCGTTCACTCCTAGGTGGAATTCACAGTGATTCACAAAGTCCTGTGTGCCTGGGTCCTGGCTGGGCACTTGATTTGATACAGTACAGTAGGACTCTCCCCACAATCCAAATTCTGACCACTTGAGCCTCTGAACTAGGCATGTGATGCAGACATTCATGAAGAACAGCCATATTGGGTCAGGCCAATCTAGCCCAGGAAAAGGTCCATCTAGCCCAGTTTCCTGTCTGCCAACGGAGGCCAATGCCAGCTAGCCCAGGGAGAATGAACAGAATAGGCAGTCATCAAGTCACTCCTCTCCTCTCACCCATTCCCAGCTTCTGACAAACAGAGGCTAGGGACACCCTCCCTGCCCAGCCTGGCTAATAGGTATTGATGGAACTAACCTTCGTGAACTTCCCTAGTACTTTTTTTTTTAACCTTGTTAAAGTCTTGGTCTTCACAACATCCTCTGGCAAGGAGTTCCACAGGTTGACGGTGAATTGTGTGAAGAAATACTTCTTTTTGTTTCTTTTAAACCTGCTACCTATTAATTTCATTTGGTGACCCCCAAAAAGGAACATAATTAACAAGGGGACATTGTAATTATCCTTCTTGTGGTGCAGAAACACCCCACTGACATAAATAGTGGCCAGTTCACACCTCTCAGAACGATTGTTTCGGCCTCTCTGCAGCTTCAGGCAGACATTGCTGAGCATTTACATCTGGTACACAAACAAAGGTCCTAAAGCAGTTATTTTATGAGAGCTGAGAGTGTGGTGTAATGATGACAGATTCCAGAAGAAAGTCCTGAGTTGCTGGACTGCTACTGGCTGGCCCAAACTGACCTCTTGTCCTGGCTCTTTAAGAATCTTCCCCCTCTCCCCCGTACTTTTGCAGGAATTGAAATGGGAAGGGCATTTATTCTAGCGGTCTTCAGCTCTGAGTGTCTGGCAAGCCCAGAGTATTCTGCATGAGAGTCCTCAGTTGTGGTATTTTCCCCTGGTGTTGGAGACAATCTGATTCTGTTGACTTTCAGGGCTCAGTTTCATCAGAGGCTGCCCCACAGGCCATGGGGAAAGTAATGAGCTTTAGGCAGAAATATTAATATCGGACATGCTGTTACTTTTCCATTTTGCACACAAGCAACAGACATGATGTGTTGGGCACGTCTACAACGCTCCCTGTAGGTCACGTCTCAAATGTAAATCAACCGTCAGCTGCACAGTCACTGGCTACACGACCGGCGGTGCCACTCTCCAGCCCCCGCACACAGATCCACACCCCGTCGACTCAAACCCTCTCGCCGACCCCTCGCCCCACCTCCGACAGATGCCGTGCACAGGGTTGTACTGAACAATTACCTTTCTCTTCGTGGAACGCTTGGACAGTCTTCAAATGCATCACACGTAAGGCAGGCAAATGGAACAGGTCAAACGCATTGCTCGGGGGAGGGGGCTGCTTTGCGTTTGTCGCTACCACGCGGCGCTCAGAACCACTGGGCACGTTCCGTAAGCAACAGCATGGGGCCAGGTGGTTTCCTAGTCCCCTGGGGAAGCCAGACGTTCAGTGGAGCGCTCTAAGCCACACCAGAATCAAGCATGTGAAAACTGCCTTAAACAGTTCACTGGTTAAATGATTTGTTCAACTGGTTAACCACTGGCCGGGCTGGGGCTGCTCCGGCCTGGCCCCACTGTGGTTGTGAGGGCCAGGGACTGTTCCGGCCCTGCCAGCTGGGAGCTGCTCTGGCCTCCCCGGCCTGCCGTGGGCAGAGGGGGCTGCTCCCCCCAGCCAGGCCCTCTGGTTCTCTGGTTATCTAGTAAGCCTGTCGTTCCAGTAACAGGTTAACCAGTTAACCGTTTAACCATTCCCATCCCTACCCAGAGAGGAGTGGTTCGTGTAGAGGCTAGGCAGAGCTCGGGAGCATGCCTGCGGCCTCACCCTTCAGAAGGGTGCGACACTCTCGCCCGTCTCACTCTCTGGGCTGTGCCGTGCACCTCAGGAGCTGCCAGCAGGAACCTGTCCCTGGATTTACAACAGCACTTGTGCCTGGGCCTGACACAGGCTGGACCAAGCGCTTTCTGCGGGGCCAAGGCACACGCAGGCCCATGTGGCGGAGCAAACCTTTGTTCCAGCAGCTCCTAAGCAAGCTCGTTCCCTGTCCGCTACTTGCTTCATCTCCCCCCAGTCCCATTTTCCTTCTGAAACCCACCAGCTGAAACGATTTCAGTCTTGCTTTTGGAGCCGCCCCTTCCACACCGTACGGCTCCCATACTCTGATTTCGGCTCCTGCTTTCTCAAATGGCTGGTCACGCCTTGTTTTCCAGGGCTTTATTAATTATTATCATCATCATCTTCTTTTGTTCTCTTTCAGCTACTGCAATTGGAGAGACTGAATTTAGAGCATAAGTCCTAAGGCCAGTTTCTCCTATGAAGTTACCTATTTTATGTCCTATTGTAATAGCTTGGAGTGCAGGAAAGGGATGGCAAACCACAGGGCGAGGAATACACCTGGAGGACAGTGAGTGGCTAGGTGAAAGCAGTTGTTATCCGCGGAGTTGTATTTGGTACCCGGCCTCACTGCATGACCCTGTGCTAGTCACGCCGACTCCTCCTTCCATAGCGCCCATCAGAATCCTTTCTGCATAGACAAGTAAAACCCTCTTCATCTAAACCCCTTTAATCCAAACCTCAACTCTGTCTGTCAGCTTGTATCACTTTGTAACGCCTGCTATCCCACTTATCTGAATGTTTTGCTGTCCCGACTCTTGTTGGATACGCTGGGCGTTGAGGGAGTGCGTGTACGGCCCACGCTGCCAGTCACAGCCTGCCAGGGCTTCTCCGCTCCCAGAAAGCCAAAGCTTTTTCCACATTTCCCAAAGAAACTTCTCAAGCAGAGGAGCCCCAGCTGACGTGGATTCTCAAGCAGAGGAGCCCCAGCTGACATTTCTGCACCCATAGCTTGAAATAAGCTACACAACTTGAGCTATGCAAATTGCGTAGCTTATTTCGAGTCAGTTTCGAAATAGCTTATCTCATAATTATAACCTGCTAATCCGAAACGTCCCTTACTCCTCGTGGCACGAGGTTTACAGGGACGTCAGAACAGTGAGCCCCTTATATCTTGAAGTAACAGGCTTGCTGTGCAGATGCGGGATAGCTATTGCGGGATACCTCGGGTATCCCAAACTAGCGCTGCAGTTTAGATGTAGCCTTTGAGGCAGGAATGTTGCTGTGTTTGGGCTCTCCTCTCACCCCTGTGTGCCGCTACGTACCAGGCCAGCGCTCAAATACTGAGCAAATAATCTCCCAGCCTTCTGCTGCAATCGTCTGTCTACTCTGCTCAGGCTCCATCCTTTCTTTCCATCCCCAGACGGAGGAAGGGGACACAAAGAAAGACGAAGGAAGAGTACGCCCTCCTTCCTCCATGGCTCGGTATTTACCGTAACACCTGCTTACGGCCCACTCTCTCCCTCTTCCTCCCCCAACCCTAATTAGTGATGCAATCCCACAAAGAGTGAAGTTGCCTGCCACCTCCCCTCACTCACAATGATTTATGTTCAATTTGTACAAATGGAGAAAATGAGATTTCAAATTTCAATGCCATTTCTGCAATGAGGTGATTAAAAGAGAGAGAGGTATTGCGTTCTACTGTATAGACTATTGATCCCCCTGCTATTTGCCTTTGCAATAACCATTAGCTCAGTATTATTTGCAAACCTCTAATGCGAACCTGGAAATGCAATTTACATTTGTGCTTTCCTTATTTGCTTTAACAAAACAACACAAAAGCTTTGGGCCTTTCAAACTATCCATATTGTCAATATAATTACCAGCTCCCCTCCCCAAAATATGTCTATGCAATCCCATCACTTCCGTGTAAATTACCACAGGACTCTAAATATTGTTCAGAACAAAAAGGAGTGAAACTATTAAAAGCCTCTGATCATTTGACAAATTGAATGCAAAACAAATTAAGATAAGCTTGTGTCTTTCCACTTCTGTCATTCCTGGGCCCCCAGCAATCTGGGAACAGTTCAGCAGACGCTCTTGAGTGTATCCCAGCAGAGGAAAAGTGTTGACAGGAAGGGTCTGATTGGAACATGCAAGACAAGTGCAAGCACACGCCTCTCCCAACGTCCCATGCTTCTGTTTATCACTAGGGCTATGTCTACACTACAGAGTTTTGTCGGAAAAATGGCCGTTTTTCCAACAAAAGTCGTGGAGCGTCCACTCCCTTAGCGCGCTGTTGCGGAAAAAAATCCAAAGGCCAGTGGGGTTTTTACGCAATTGGTATTCCTCTTTCTATGAGGAAGAAGCCTTTTTGCAAAGAGCTCTTTTGCAAAAAGGCATGTGTGGCCGGGAAGAGGGGGGTTTGCACAAAAAGAGGAAAGAGGACAAAGCACAGGTGCCCTGGTAGCCGTTCTGTGCATACCAATCAGTGCTTACTCGCGATTGAGTGTCCATGCAGCCTGGACGTTCTCCTTTGCAAAAGCCCATCGCTTTTCCGATGCACTTTTGCAGTGTGGACGCGCTCTTGCGCAAGACATTTTTACGGAAGAACTCTTCCGAGAAAAGCTCCGTGCGCAAGAAGCCTGCAGTGTAGATGTAGCCTCAGAGAGCTGCCCTGCACTGCCACCAACTGAAGCCCCTTAACAACCAGCACAAAGTGCACACACATCCCTTGAACACACGCACTCCCCTTGGAAACACACACAGACACACAATTTGTTGGGGATGGCTCTAGAGAGAAAAGAAAGAAGGAGGTGGTAATCAAGAAGTAAAAGGACGGAGCCGTGCCAACACCATTCAAGTGGCAGTTCCTCTTTCCTCACCACTTCTGTCCCTACAAAAACATTAGCAGCTTCTACCGCCTGGCAGACTCAGAAAGAAAGAAAGAAAGAAAGAAAGAAAGAAAGAAAGAAAGAAAGAAAGAAAGAAGCTAATGGCCCATAATTGCCATGATAGTGGACTAGGGACCAGGCAGCTGTTTTACATTCCTGGTATGTATAGTATGCAAATATCTACAAAGGGCCGACACAGTTACTCTATTGTGGATCCTGAGGGTAACCAAATTAGCCTTTGGCAGCCATGGTAATTGGGAGGTGCTGCTCCCATTAGGAGTCCTGCAAATTATGAAGAAAAATGGACCAAGGGCTTTGTCACAAATAATAATGCCGAGAAGAAAAGAGCAGGCAGCCGTCTTTTCTTTGCTTTTCTTTCTTTTCCTCCCACCCCCACTTTTTTTTTATTTCTAGATTGTGCTGTTAATACCTTTCTGTTTAGTAATAAGAAAACAGGCTTCAGTTCCCCGCTGAACCGCTCTTCAGCTTTCCTGGCAGTATTATGTGTTGGGGAGTAGAAAATTCGGGCCCCCAGCAGCAATCCCAGCTCCCCAGAGCACAAGCTGTATGGTCAGACCCTGCACTAGGTCAGACAACTCTGCCTCTGCCATCCATGACATGTAGCGGCTTGGGCCAAAATCAGACACCCGTTTTTACTTTGGCTCTTTGTGTGAAACACCCCCGTGTACTGCCTGTACAGCTGCATCGCCCAGCGAGAGGTTTTATTTCGTCCTTCTTCCCTGGGTCCCGTTCCCCAGTCCCAGGGTGCGCCGACATGTACCTGTGGGGAGTCTCTCACAAGTCCTAGCTCCCCACTTTCCGACCTGCACCCGGAGGCTGTGAAGCCACCAGTCCATGCCAGAAACAGCCGGAGCCTTAGTCCGTAGCCTCCCTCTGAGACTGTATCCTTCTGGGTCCCCAGGAGCTTTCATTGCTGGGTTCCCAGATGGACTCATGGAGATCGGAGGTGACACTGAACCAGGGGTGGCAGATGGGGGTGGGGAGGACAGAATTGCCGGCCCCCTGGACAAGGTGGGGGGATGGCTCTGCGTGCCTGGAAGGGGCAGAGCTTCGGGCGGAAGGGGAGAGGCTAGGGATAGCCAGCCCTCAGTGCTATGTGGACCATGCAGTGCCCCCTCCTCCAGCCAGCCTTTAGCGCGGCCCAGAACATGGTGGCTATTTAAAGCCATGTCAGCTGCCCCTCTCTTGTCAGCGGGCCTGCACTGAGCTGACATCAGGTCTCTGTGTAGCAGCATATGAAGTGGGTCACAGCCCCACAGTACATAGACTCCCTATATGGCCCGGGGCACCGCTGCTGTGTATTGACATGGGTAAGGTTAGACAGCTCACTAGCCACAATCTTGCCGAGTGCCGCAAGCGCAGTGCCTTCCTCCCCCCACAAGTTTCGGGACATCACAGTGCTCAGGGACCTGCTGACGGAATTCCGATGTTCATTCCCCGTGCAGCTCCCCCCCACAGCATCACCAACAGGCCTACGCCCTGAGCTGCAAGAGCCTTCACGGCCCGCTCCAAAGCTCATCTCCAGCCAGCTCTGAGCCTTCCCACTGGCCGTCCCAGGGCCCGGTTCCAGAAAATAATTAAAATGAAGCCAGGAGCCCAGTGGGAGCTTGTTCTCTGCCAGCCCCATCGACAGTGTGAGGAAGACGTGACATACGGACAAGTTGAGACTTTTCCGAGGGGGAGCGCGCTTGTTCCCCAGGTGATCTGACCCCTGTGTACACGAACGTGCCTTCACACCGGCCTGGAGCCTGACAAGGGGTGTCAATGCCAGAAAGGCACAAAGGGGCCTTAATGATATCAAAATCAGGCCACACGACGGCAGGGCCCCAGAGCTGTGGTAACAATTACAACAACTTGAACTCAAGGGTACGCAGGAATTCAAACCAGCCTGGATAGGACACACTGGGTCTCCGAGAGCACACTGGTATTTTACTTCTTCATACTTACACTCACTCTCCATCTTAAAACCACTGCAGTAAATGCCTTAGCCCCCCGATCTTTATTTTTTCATGGTTTCCCCTCAGGGCCTCTTTAACCAGTGCGCAGAGGAGTCACTTCCTGGGCAGGTGCAGTTGGCACGCCTGCAAGTGTACTTAAACTTTGCGTCTGATCAAGTTATATGTATTGGATCTGAAACCAGTTAGTCAATTCTTTCAGGTCCCTAAGTGGCGATTTGTGGTAATGTCTACATCAATACTAACAGAGCGGTCTGCTGGCTGGTTTACGTAAAGCAAATGCCTAGCAGGATGGAGGGGCTGCCTCCCAGGGTTCTCTCAGCTAATGGAGATGTGGCTGGAAAAAAACCCAGACACTGCAGAAGTGCTGCTTTTAAAGGGACTGTATTTTAGAGAAACATCCAACAAACTGGAGATGACAGGCAGGCACTTCCCAGACCCACTCTCTTCCTCCTAGCCCCACCCCCAGACAAAAAACTTCCGGTGCCTTCCGACGCAGACCTCCACTCTGACACTCCAGCCCTGCTCCCTGACAGCTGCCTCCCGCTTCGGCCTAACAGCCATTAAGGGGAAACAGCCAGAGTCTCACGTTTACTATCGCCTCGTGCCCAGAGAAGAGGAAAGGTGACAAATAATGCTATGGTTAAATATAGCTAAATGTTACCAAAAAAGGCTAATGGTTCAAAACAAACCAAGTCATTGAGTGCTAACCACGAACAAAGGGAGGAAATGGCTAACGTTATCACACACTTTTAATAAAGGAATAAAAGCACAGTTCAAAATAAAAAAATACGACAAAGGTTAGACATAAAAACAACACTTAAAACCGCTGGACAAGCTAGCTGCAGAAACAGCCTCACCCTCGTCCCTGTGAGCCCCTTGTACCTACTCCTTGTTCTTTCAGATTTTTCTTCTTGGTCTTAACTAGACTGTCAGCGCTTCAGGTCATGGGCTGTGTCTGTCTATGAGAACAAATAGGTTCTGGTTTTGACTTGGGCTTTTCGGGTGCTACTGTATTATTCATACAAACAAATATATTGTTATACAAATAAGGTCCACAAAGTAAGGACTTTCATTGTGTTAAATTTCATTGTAGGGTTCCTGTAATGGGGCTAGGCCCTAAGGCCAAAAGGGCCATAGAGAAGTCCTCCAGAGGGCTAGAGTGGCAGGGAGGAAACCAGCCAATCGGGGCTAAGAGGGAATATATAAGAGGAGCTGCAGGATTAGAGGCCCTTCAGTTGCAGCCCAACCCTGGAAGGGAGAAGGACAGGGGTGGCTGACTGGCAGAACCAAGGACAGCTCAGAGTGGGGAGCTGTTCAGGTCTCTGTCTCAAGGAGGGGAAGCCGTGGAGGCAGCACCCTCATTCAGAGTGAGGCAACAAACAGAGAGCCTGGACCGGACTCAGAGAGACACTCTGAAGAGGTTGGGCTCCTGGAAGGGGTTTGTGATTGCACAAGGAGTGTGACTCAGCTGGAGGGCTGAGTAACCGTAAGGCTTTTAAGACAGACAGAGTGCAGGAACCTGCATTCGGCCAAATGGGGGCGCTCGTGTGAGGTGAGTGCCAACCCCGTTACCATTCCATACACACCTATGGTGCCAGAGAAAATTCTACCCAGGTCTCCTGTCACACACCACGTTCATGAAGAGCTCTGTACTTCTAGAACTGGGCTGCTTAAGAGAATTAGTGGCTGACAAGAAACAACAAACCAGAGGAATGTATAGAAATTTGGTTGGGCTGTGGAGGTCCTTTGGATTACATGGCCCCAGTGTTCCTATGGGCTAAGGAGAGAAAGGGTCAGTCAGTCGGGGGTTACACTGGTCTGGTGAGGTATGCATAGATGAGCATGGCCCGAACAGCTTCTATCACCGTTACGGGCTGCAGTGTCTGTGGGTGAAATCCCAGCCCCATTCAATGGCAAAACTCCAAGCACTCTGATGAATTAATACTTGTGTGTGTTCTCCACATGTTCCCGGCTAGTGTACTAGACTTTCACCCCATCTCTCTCTCTCTTTCTCTCTGGAAGATCCAGATGTTTCACAGCACCATGAGTTCTGAAAATTAAAGAGATTTTAAAACAAAGTGCAGAAAGCCAGTAGCAAAGTGTAGGAAGAATACTCAGCCTTCACGCCCAATAAGTAAACTTCTTAGTAGATTTTTCATGTACTACAAGTGAACATGAAGCATCCTTAAAGTCTAGGGTGTGTATTGAACACAACAGTAGTTTTCACGGCTGAGATTCGTCATGCACTTCATGCTTAAATTCACCGGCAGCTTTCAGAATATCAGAGGAGTCACTAAATAGCACATCCCCTAAGCAGCAAAGTTCCTGGATCCGGTGCCCTAGACACATCCTCTGAGATCCCACCACTTGCAAGCCTCTGCCATGGAGATGCCCTCTGCCCCGAAAGTGATCTCTGATCAACTCCCCCAGCTTGGGTGGCATGACCGCGGAGGGCCTTGTTTCTGAGAAATGCAGATACTGTTGAGAACTGTGAGCAGGATCCCACATTCCTTGGGCACAAAAACTCCCACCCATCAGAATCGAAAGAGGGAAATAAGGGGTGCACCAGAAACTCCAACACTGCAGTGTTACTCATGAACATACCGGCTTCTCAAAATGGATCCTAAGCCTTCAGGATCCCACGGAAGCAGGTGAGAGGAGCTGGAACTGCCACTAGATAGCTACAGGAGATTTAATTGATAGACCTACTGACAGTGATTTGTTTTCGAAGAGCTATGTTAGTGTCTTTTATTAATTATTTGCTTTATAATTGTTCATCATCATCTCTCTTTGTGCGTGCTGCCGGCATTTCGCATACAGTTGATGGAAACTTTCCATAAACATGATGGCACAAAGAAAAGGCGTGACAGATTAGTTTAGAATTTGCAGACTATTGTACACTGAGCACACATCACTGATTTATGAAACTCTGCTAGTCTATAAATTTCAAGCTACTGCACTGCATCCATAACTTGCTGAACAGCTGGAGAGAGGGGCTTGACTTGTAGCCTCCATCCACCCACGAACAGCTTCAGTCCTTCAGATTTTTCAGCCATTTATTGTTGTGTTTATTAACTGGTACAACTGGCAACCTGTATCTACTTGCTTGGAAGAGGGTGGCATGAAACTGGAAATGCAATGTCCAGACATTCAGCTAATTCACACACCCTTCACCCCAGAGGTTCTCTGGAATAGGCAGTCCTGGGGAGAGGGGAAGAGATCGCTGAACATTCAGCATTTTACGCGGCTTCGCAGAATTTCAAAACAGTCTGAGTGGAGGCTGCTGAAGTTCAGTGCAACAACATTTCACACAAAAACTAGGCAAAGAGGCCCTGCAATGTGCGTCAGGTGTGATATGCACGTCTGCACAGACTGAGAATGGGAGGGGTTTCTTCTACATTGCTTGCAATTTGAAATGTTAATATCTAATGTCTGTATAACAAGCACGCTTCTGCTAACTCAAAAGGAACCTGTGAGTTCCAAATGGATCTAGCTCCAGGGTCTGGGCCCCAGTTCTGCCATCTGATCTACGCTGG
The DNA here is from genome assembly GCA_030068395.1 of Apalone spinifera. Lineage (NCBI taxonomy): Eukaryota > Metazoa > Chordata > Testudines > Trionychidae > Apalone > Apalone spinifera. The sequence goes on along the minus strand of JANRFK010001785.1, from coordinate 40,360,890 downwards.
TCAGAGTCTTGCCCCCTGGTGAAGCCTAGTAGGTTTCCAGGTGAGAGCCAAGGTCCCCCTCTTGCGGTTCAGATCAGAGTGAAGGGCGAGGGCTGAGAGTAGCAGGAATCAACCTAATCTATTTATCATATCAACCTCAGCTTGCAGGAGGCATAAGGGATCTGTCGAAAAAGGCTTTCTTTCTCGACAGATCCCCCTCTAGACTGCCGCTTTTTTGCCAACAAAGTGCTGTCGGCAAAACGTGGTGGCCATTTTTATGCAAATTAGGCGCGGGATATTTAAATCCCTTCCTCATTTGCAATGTCAACCTGCCTAATCTGCATCCCTCTAACGACAGAGGGATGCAGTCTAGACATACCCTAAGGTGCCACAGGACTACTTGTTGATTGTATAGTTACAGACTAACCTCTCTCCCTCTCTGAGCCCAAAAGAAGGTTGCAAAGGTACTTGTTCGGGATACACATCAGGCCCTGTTGTATAAATGACACTTGGATTTTATGCTGTCTTAAAAGGGAGTAGGCGGTGATGTGTTTGGTTTTGCTCAGGTTTTACATCATGTGTGTTCTGTTTGGCGCTTTCCTTTTAGAGCCAGTAACAGATGACTGAGGGGATGTCATTGAAGAGTATGAGGATACTTGTCTATTTCACACTAGGGAACAGATACTTTTCTCCTAGATATTTTGGGTTTGCCCAAGTCGTATCTCATTTTTATGGCATAAATATAAAGACAGACACACCAGGTGCGTGTCTATCCATAGCTAGCGACTCCTATATGTTAGATTTATGCAAACTCAACACATTTGCAATCTATGATACAAAGGTTTGAACTGTGATCGCACGCCATACCCTCACATGCCTCGTCTCTGCCACATGCTGTACAGGAAACATGTAAGGGCTGGTTGGTTTGCTTTCATGTACGGCTACGTGTCCCTCTATCCTTCTACCTACATACCTCATTGTCTGAATACCCCGGGGTCCAACTGAGGGTATTAACCTTCCAGACATACTAGGTTATCTCTATGTGCTGATTTTCCACCAGCTGTTGAAGTCAGTAAAGAAGGTTGAGGAAATAGCAGTAGAAGCCCTGACAACGGTTCCTATAGCGCACGCACACACACACACACACACACACACACACACAGCATCAGAATTCTGAGCACAGATACAGATTGGCTCCTTGTGGGCTAGTTTTAGCTGTACTGGTCCCAGGACATTAGAGAGACAAGGAGAGGCAGAAGATGGTCCAATATTACCTCCCCCACCTTGTCATTCTGATTGGCTGTCAAGGCCAAATATGCCCCATATGCATTTCAGATGTTTACTTCCTCTGGTAACCAAACCATCCCACCACACTACAGGCCATATGTTTCTAAGGAAGTACTAAATTTTCAAGGAGTTAGCGTTATTCGTCCTTTGGTAGCTTGCCTCCTAGGAGGTACAACAGCCATCCATAAATGCGCTGCCTCCTATATTCTGCCTGCAGTAAGGTTTTCTATAACACCCATCTCCCTGGCATGGAAACATGGATTCATTTTGTGCAGTGCTGTTTGGCAATCCCAAATACACATGGTCATGGGTAGACTGGAGCAAGGCTGTGTCAATGCAGTCACATGTATGCACAATGCCTTTTATTTATCTGTGATGCTTTCTTCAGAGAGTCCCCAAAGAGCAGGGTTCTGCCGCCACACAGGGGCAGACATTCAGCCTCCCCGTTCCCTGAGGCAAAACCTCGGTAAGTTTCCCCGCAAGGCGCTCTCTTTACCCACAGAAGGAAAGGCAGGGTTTTCCCCACAAGAAGAGAGAGCTGTTCACATTTCATGGGGAGGAGCAACACCAGATGTGTCAAACAGAAAGTACTGTAGTTAAAAATGAAGAGCAAACGAGTTCAACTCTAGAAAGAATGCTGAGCGCTCGAGAGTGCTTTGAAATGTCACAGTCCTGCAAACATAGCAGCTTTTTATGAATGTCAATGGCATGAAGAATGCAGCTATTAGAAAGGACACACCACTCCTACTGTAAGTACAGTTTGGACAGCCGAGCTGGGCCATCTCCAGGTGAAATCTCTGGTGTTGGTTAATGACGGTCTCAAACCTGCTTACATCCATCTGCTCTGATCAGAGACGTGGTAATGTGGGTGAGAAAATGGAAAAGCCAGGAGTGTTCCCCAGAGACCAACAGGGACCAACCACGCTCACAGATCAGTGTTCAAACCTGAGCTGATGCAACAAACTTTGGCTCTTTCAAAGTCTCAGTCCTTCCAGCTGCCACTCAACACCCAGGTCAGAATGAGTCAAAACAACTTGACTGATATTCTTTGACAAACCGCAGTGAGCAAGATCAGAGCGAAAACTCTGCTGAGACCTTAACAGCCTCTCCGCGGCCTTGTGTGCTTTAAATCTGAAGGAACCACACTGAAGACAATTAACAAGGGATACATACAAACTCCCTGTCTCTGACTTAGGAAAACTAAAACCACCGGTCTGCCCACCTTGCCCTCTAAATGATTCTGTCCCCTGAACTCCAGTCATCAAAGCAGAAGCCAAATAAGAAATACTAACAAAAGGTTAATGAATAAACAAGCAGAAATTGAAGGATTTGGGCTACAGACTCCTCATGACCAGACTTCAGGAGTTCCTCCCTCCTTTGAAAACCTTTCCATCTTGGAGAAAGTGTCTCTTTAATCCAAGTTAATATTTCTCTCTCTGTCGCTGAGCACAGGGGCGGAGGCAAGGGAGCCAGTACTACAGAAATCACGGCAGCTCTTTGAACACGAAAACAGAGCTGCATCTTGTCTGATTTTTGCTCTCACAAAGTCTGCCTGGCACCGAAAAGGCAGGTCGCCCCGATCCCCGGAACCAAACCAAGAGCAAGTGGTGTGTTCACAGTGCAAAGCATGGCACATAGAGAGAGAGAGCGAGAGAGAGAGAGAGAGAGGAGGAATTAGAGAGGGAAAATAAATGAGATACACAGGGGATCTGGGCCAAATGAAGACAAAGCAATGCACTTAACCCACCTGGAGAGCAAAACAGGGCATCAAGTCTGTGTTAGCCAATCAGCGGGGGTTTGCGACAGGGAGGAAAATCCGCATGGGTTCATTTGGCCGAAGAGTGTTTCACAAACCCTACAGTGCTGCTATGAAAGCTCTCAGAATCTTCCCACGTTCCCTGTCATGCCGTGGAGATTGGCTGCTGGAGTGCTGGTGGGGAGGGGGGGCTGGCTGGTGGTTTGGTGGGGGTTGGGGGGATTCGCTGGGTGGGGAGGGTTGGTCAGAATTTTTTTTTTTAGCTGCATATACTGAATGAAGAAAACACTTTATTCCTTTTGGGTCATGTGAGAGAGCCACTGGCAAAGATAATAATATACGAGGCAGCAGAATATATGAGAGAGGGAGAGGGGGAGAGAGAGAGAGAGAGAGAGAGAAGCAAAAGGCTTTCTATTATTCGGGACACCGGTGATGCACACTGAGGCAGTTGGAAGATTAAATTAAGTATTATATCTGCTGACCCCATTGCCATGGTTACCGGACAGCGGAAAATATTAATCAAGCCAAGCCTTTTCAGCTGAACATACTAGAAAAAAAATGCTAAATATATATGTATATCCGTGCCGCTCGGCTGTGCTAATGTAGAACCCCAGCGACGGAACCACCTGATATTGTCAAGATAAACAAATTAAAAATATTCCTGTCTCTCCGAGAAGGCTTACGTCACCGTGGGGAGTGTAGCACCAGCAATGGAGCCTGCCGTGCGCTTGCTTTCCCGGGAACTGCTTTTTTTTTTTTTTTTTTTTTTAATAATGAAGTATAAAGTCTGGTTTGATTGCAAGGTCGAGGGCGTATTTAAGGCTCTCTTCATAGGAAATCTAGCCACTAACTAACCAACTGGCCAGGCATCTCCCCCAGTGACGGCTGACTCTCAGGACTATTGTGACAAGCAATAAAAAAAGTCCTTGTGAATGTGAGGCGGGTAAGATTGGACTGGGAAGCCATGCTGCCCCTGGCTGCGAGACCAGAGCACTCCAATCTGCTCAGGGAGCATTTCAGCACCCGTCACACCCCACTGCTTCTCAACACCCACATTTGCCCCTTCACAGATCACTGCCACTCACAGATGATAAGAGGGCTGCAATCAGAAGGACCCTCTGCATGCCAGCAAACCTGCACTCTTCTCCTCGGCGGCACGGAATCTCGACCATGGTGGGTACGTTCCGTTTCCTGCAAAGCCACCATGGACACGCTTTAACAAATGCAGAGTAGAACATGGTGCTAAAAGAGGGCACCTCAGGTACCAGAAACACTGGTTTAATATATCCAATGGCCTGAGAAACAGCATGCGATCCTGTAATTAAAAAGACTGTATTACAAGGCACCAACAGCACTGGCTTCCTGTGCAACCCAAATGTTGGCATTTAGGATGCTTGAGTCCCTAGCCATGCGCCTGTGCCCTTAACCATCTCTCACGGCAGCTTCCTAGATTGGATTTTTTAGAGTTTTCTAAAAAGAAAAAATATCAGAGAAGAAACAAATGAAAAAACCACCGCCACTAGTCATCGTCTCCCTCCCCTCTGTCAGCACAGTACTGCCAAATGAGGACTGGAAGGCTGAGGAAAAGAGGTTAGCTCCTTGGCTTATAGCTGGGGGGGGGGGGGGGGGGGGGCAGGAAGTCAGTGGCAGGTCTGGAAAAGGAATCCAACAGCACTCCAATCTGCTGCACACACCACACCTACGCCCCACGGCATACACGGCCCACACTAAAAGAAGGTTATTTTCTTGATCTGCTGGGGAATTTTTCAGCAAAATCTTTTTCCGTTTTGAAAAATGCCGATTTATCCAAACTGAAACTTTTGATGGAAATGAGCTGGTTTGGAAGAAATGTTTGTTGGGAAAGTTTCCCAGGTGCAGGAAAGACTTTCTGGCTGAAACGAGTGATCCAGAGACCCCGGAATAGTCAGGAGTCAAGTGGTTCATGCACTCGTTTGGAGTCAGAGTTTCAAATCCTTGCTATGCCTGATTCAGAGTCGCTTCTGGATCTGCTACCTCCCATGCAGTGACAGACCCAAAATCAAGTCCTTTTCAACAAGACCTTGAACCTGGGTCCCCCTAAATCCCCAGTGAGTGCTCAAACCACTAGGCTGTTCCATGCTGGGCCTGTCTTGTCATGAAACATTTTGAAAGGTATCAGGTTTGTTCCACATCGAAATGGAAACAAGTGACAAAAATCTCACAATCTTGCACAAAATAGCAATTCGCTATTTTGATCAGTTCTGCTATTTTCTTCCTAGTCACTACCCCTTGCCTTAAGTCTCACCACTTGCTCTCCCCAAGTGCCTTATAGACGGGTGTTATGTGCAGATAGTGCTCATCTGCATAATTGCCTCCAACAGTAACAAATGTACAGAGGCTGTTTTGGAAAGAACTACCCAGGCCCCTCTGTTTTCCCATTCCGAAATATAAAGACGAGGGATTGCCCATGACTGAACTGGCAAGAGAAGAGGTACTAGCGCACACTGATAATATGCAAGGAGCAATAATTTGCAAGAATAAACTGCCTGGATAAACATGGTATGCTAGGACAGGCATGATTTCTGTAAAGAAAAACTGTGCCTCTCCAATCTATCAGAACTCTTTGAGTGTGTCACACAAGGAGAAGTACGATGCAGCATGACAGAAGAATACAAAATAAGGAGCAGTGCTGAAAAGGTAAATTGGTCACTCGTGTGTACTCTTCTAATACAAGGAAAAGAAGACAGCCTCTGAAACTGAAAGGCGACACATTTAAAACAAATAACAGAAAATACTTTGTTTACTTAATACATCCTATTTGGAAGCTGATCAACTCACAACTTGTATGAAGGTAATCTGCCTCCATAACCCCTTACAT
>JANRFK010001785.1:40291105-40348555 GCA_030068395.1 Apalone spinifera | reverse complement strand
TCTAAATCGTTGATGAAGATATTGAACAGAGCTGGTCCCAAAACAGATCCCTGCAGAGCCCCACTTGTTCTGCCCTTCCAGCAGGATTGTGAACTGTTAATAACTACCCTCTGAGAGTGGTTATCCAGCCAGTTATGCACCCACCTTATAGTAACCCCATCTAGGTTGTATTTGCTTAGTTTATTGATAAGAAGGTCACGCGAGACGTGTCTCATGCCTTACTAAAGTCTAGATATACCACGTCCACCACGTCTCCCTTATCCACAGGACTCGTTATCCTATCAAAGAAAGCTAACAGATTGGCTTGATTGTTCTTTACAAATCCATGCTGGCTGTTACCTATCACCTTATTTTCTTCCAGGTATTTCCAGATGATTTCCTTAATTACTTGCTGCATTATCTTCCCTGGCACAGAAGTTAAACTAACTGGTCTGTAGTTTCCTGGGTTGTTCTTATTTCCCTTTTTATAGATGGGCCCTAGATTTGCCTTTTCCAGTTTTCTGGAATCTCTCCGGTCTTCCATGACTTTTCAAAGATGACAGCTAGAGGCTCAGCTACCTCCTCTGTCACCTCCGTGAGGATTCTAGGTGCACTTCATCAGGCCCTGGGGACTTGCAGACATCTCACTTGCCTTCCTGAGGGCACTTTTCTGCAAGGCTTCTAGCAGCACCGCAGAGCCACCAGCTGCTCTCTCCCAGAATCGCCCAGAGAAGCAATGCCAGGAAAGCCTGTTTCTAAGCTTTTATTTCACCCTGAGGTGACTGCCAGGCTGGCGAGGCAGGGCCTGCCTTACTCACAGCAGCTTCATCCACAGTCTGGGTTTCCATCCCCCCGGCCTGCCAGGGCGACACCGCACCCAGCAGCACTAGGAAAACATACTGTGTGGGAGCATCCTTGGGTGTGTCTACACTGCCGCCCCTTGCTCCCCCAAACAAGCCCACCTGGAGCAGAGCATCTCAGAGCCCAGGTCAACTGGGGCTGGGTCCTGGGGCTGGCATTAGGCTGCTACAAAGAAGAATATAGACCAGTATTTCTTAAACTTTTTAAGACTGAGGAACACCAAACAATAATTTTTTTTTATGAGGAACACCAAGGATTTTTTGTTGAGCAAAAAAAAAAAAGGGGAAAGGGGGAAGTTATTGACCAAAACAAAAAAAAAAGGGTCGGGGGGAAGTTATTGAGCAAAAAGAAAGGTCGCCTGCCCCTTTAAGGGTGGCCATTTTTAACTCTGTTGTTCTCCGCGGCACACCTTAAGAAACACTGGTATAGACGCTCCCATGTGGGCTGGAGTCCCAGCTCTGGAACCAGCTGAGGGGGTGGGTCTCAGAGCTCCCGCTCCCACCCGGGAGAAGGTTTACATTGCCCTGTGGTCTGAGCCCAGACCAGGTGACCTCACCTCGGAGACTTGCTGCCTTCAGTCTCTTTTCCGTTTGGCTCGCTCGCCATGGAGACAGACCCATGCTCACCAGCGCTACCCCACACCAACTCACTCCTTCCCGCCGCAGCCCGATCCCGCAGCGCACTCCTCAAATTTGCAACTCCACTCCCGAACTCAAAGCCAGAAAAACTCCGGGAGAGAACTAACGGGGCAGTGCCTGGCAGGGGCCAGCCTACGGAAAGGGTGCCGCCTACCGAGCGCAAGGCTGGACGGGAAGCACCGATTACAGAGAGACGGGTGCACTAAAATTGGCTCGTGCCTGGGTGAACACACATCCTTGGCCATGCACCCATGTGCACAGTCTGCTGGTGGGGTAAGTGTGAGTCCTTGTGGAGAAAGCTGCATCATCGTAGCGACGTGAGTCCCTGTCGTTTTAAGTGGCTGGGGGTGGAGTGCATCTGGGCGGGCTGGATGTGTGCAGGAGTCGCCCGAGAGGGGGATTTGTTCTTGCTCCCTTCTCCAGCAGTGATGCTTGAGAAACCGTTTTTTTCGTGCAAGAAAATAATACCCGGAGTATTATCTCCCCCCCTTTTTTTGATAAGGCCTCTGGCCTTGCACTGCTGTTTATCACCTAAGGCAAACTCTCTCTCTCTGCCTTTTCCGCTCTGTTTCTTTAAATCTCGAAACCACAAGGCAGCGTGTGAGCAGCACCGTGGGTCAAGGTATCAAAAGCAGGAACTTTTATAGGTTTCCTCGATAACACGGACAATAAAAGAAGCAGCAGCACAAGCAGCAGCACTGACCTTATTTGACGCTGTGCAATCAAGGGAGACTGCTCCCAGCCTGCCGGCGTGCGGGTGTCCGGGCTCGCAGCGTGTGGCGAGAAAGGCCCGGCACACACAGCGCTGGAGCTTGTCCAGGCTCCTGGGCTGAGGCTCTCGATGCTCCCCAGCGATTCAGGCACAAATCATCCTGGTTGCTAAATGCATGAAAGGATGTGCAGCATGCACTTCCCTTGAAGCTACATCCCACCCCCCCCACGGCAGGTCACACAGCTGCACGCAACCACAGAGAGACACCTTCCCGCATTGCAAGTCCTATTCCAAAAGGAAGGTGCAGGGGGCCCACAAGATTATTTTAGGGGGCCTTGTAATTGCCACCCTCCCTTCGGCACTGCTTTCAGAGACGAGCAGCTGAAAAGCAGCAGATATTGGCCGGCCACCCAGCTCGGAAGGCAGTACCCCACCGGCAGCAGTGCAGAACTAAAGGTGGCAACACCAGGCCAGCCACCCTTATCTCTGTGCTTCTGCTGCTGGCAGCTCTGCTGGCAGAACCTGGCTCCGGGCCAGAAGCTGCCACTCTCCAGCTGCCCAGCTCTGGAGACAGCACCCCCACCAGTAGCAGCACAGAAACTGCCCCCCACACACAACCACCTGGCAATCCCCCCAAATTCTTTTTGAGCCAGGACCCTCACAAAGTCCTGGAAGCCCCGTGAAAGTCCAGATTTAAATAACTGACATCATGAAATCTGAGATTTAAAAAGTCCTCTGACTATGAATTTGGCCAAAATGGACCGTGAACTTGGCAGGTCCCTCCCCGTACAGTAGCAGGGGGTGCACACGCAGATCGTCTAGCGAGCCACCAGGCTGCTCACAGAAACAGACCAGAGAACAGCAAGGACTGCCCCACACAGGCTAACGGCAGGTAAGACGCACACGCACACATAACATATATGCGGTAGTAGTTAATAGCCGTATTAATATTGAGCCACGGAGCCCCAGTCATGGACCAGAGCGCTAGACGCTCTATAGCTATAAAACAAAAATGGTGGTTCCTGCCACACGTAGCTCACAATCTAAGCATTGGCCCCCAGCTGGAGCCTGTCAGAGGTGGGGGAGGTGTCCAACTCATGAAAACGAGACAAAATATACAGACCAGAAATTTTCTGTGAAAAATGCAGATTTGGCAACATTGAGACATTTCTCGGATTCATTTTGGTTTCACCGAATGGCTCATTTAGTGAAAAAAAAATACCACAAAAGCTTTGAAACATTTTGTTTTGACATTTTTGAAAGCAAACATTCAGATTTTTTGGTTACGATGACGTTCCAGTTTGAAACGCCTTTTAATTTAAAAAAATGCATCAACATTTTACAATGCTCAAAATCAAACCAAACTTCGGACCAATGCATGGGCCAAGGCACTCACCATCTCCTACTCGGAGAGCTAGGTGCCTGCTATACGTCCCAGACCACCCCCCCGCCCTCGCAGGCCGCATCTCCCATGTCATGCGAGGGGGTTTTCTCATCTGCCGTACCTCCTGAAGCAGGGCTGAGGGACCAGCACATCTTGCTCCTGCCTTTGCTCCGACACCCCCCCCCCCTTTTGCTGACTTAGTGCCCCAGAGCCTGTGGGTTTTTTCCTAAAAACAGTCAGACTGGGTCAGGCCAAAGGTCCATCTAGCCCAGTGTCCTGTCCGCTGCCAATGGGCAATGCCAGGTGCCCCGGGGGAATGAACAGAACAGGGAGCCCCTCCCTTGTCTCCCATTCCCAGCTTCTGACAAACAGAGGCGAGGGACACCTCCCTGGCCCAGCCTGGTTAGTAGCCCTTGATGGACCTAACCTCCACGGACTTATCTAGCTCTTTTTTAACCCTGTTCTACTGAAACCCTTTTAAAAACTCTGCAACTGCTGTTCTGCTCAATCTGGGTCCAGACATGAGAATCCCTACAAAGGCTGATGGAGCTGTATTCCTTTACCGACTGACCCGTTCTGCACGAGCTAGGTGCCACATACCACAGCCCTCTACAGCCCGTGCATACTATAACGCAGCCGCACAAACAACCGGGCCTGGGTGGACAGGTACATCCTGCATACAAGCGGCAAACAGGCAAACCTCGCCCTCACACAGCTGCCAGATGCACGCCACACACGCACGGCTATCGGTGTACAGACATTTTTCCAGTGGCGGGGTTCTGAAGCCCCAGGATGAGTTCTGTAGGAACACTGGTTGAGTGACACCTTTTCAGGCACTGCCACCATGGCCACAAACCACACTCCCTGAGCGGAGGGGCCAGACTGGATTAGCGAAGGCGCTTCCCAGGCCATGGCATGGAGGGATCCCGGGGCACGGCCGGGCAGTCGGCGTGCATGGGGCTCTCAATCCAAGCCTGGCTGGACTGTGCCCTGCACGTACACCTCTGGCGTATTTCCGTTCCAGCTGCACGAGCGCATGTGGAGAGAGAGGGAGCCGGAGATGCCAAACAGACACAGTATAAAAACACGCAGCCCAATTACTCAAGCGCATGTAAATACAGACAGACCCTTATTGATTTGGCAGACCATATAAAGACTAAGAAAAGAAAAATGCACTCACACGCCCTCTGACACTCTGGCCAAGAATATGCACGAGAGCTCTCAGAGCTGGGCCTGGAGGCTGGCTTGTGGCTCCCTCTCTCTCCCTTCGCTAAGATACTTGGAGCGCAGGGATTGCTCACAGCCTGGCGGCGTGCTTCACATACAAGCGTTGTAATATGCCTGCTCCTACCCCCCCAGCTCTCTGGCTCTTGTGTGCAGTGGTTACTTCAGCTCGCCGGGTGAGATAAAGCCCTGGCAGGGTGTGCACTGATCACTTTCACACGATGGCATCTGGCGAGGGCTCCTCTGTCTGCCCCACGCTGTACCGTGAGCCGCTGGCTGTGCGGGGATTGCTCTGCTCTGGATTTAGACAGCTGTGCTGCGGCATGCGGATGACAGCTCCACGTGTGACTGTTTGTGTAAGTGGGGGGCGGGATCCAGGGGGAGGGGAGCTTTTCTTAAGTGTCTTCCTTGTTATGCAGCACACTGACACAGGCATCCGGTGTGACCCCTCGCCTGGGTGGGGTGTAGAGACCACAGGAGATGACTCCGCCGCGCGCGCGGAGGGGTCTGAGCCCTGGCGGATGGCTCATGTTTCAGCAGCCCGGGAGGCATTTGCATTAAAATAAAAATGCAGCAGGATTTTTTTCAAGTTACTTAAATACCCAGCTGCAACTTTTCATTGATTTGGGCCTTTCCCCAGCTCCCTATTTGAGGTACACAATAGCCCCTGTGGCCCTTGGAATTTGTACTGTGCGGCTTCTTAGAGGCAAAACAAAGAAAGAGCAAAGGAGACCAATTCAGCTCCTGAGTGGGGGAGACATGCAGAAAGAGAAAATAAGGCAGTCAAATCAGATCCCCTTTCTCTGCAACTGCGTCTGGGGACTGCAGGACAGAAGTGGGGTCCAAAAATCAGAGCCATCCAAAAGCAGCCGATTACCGGTAGGGACCGTCGGTTTCACGGCTGCTCTTCGAGCACACAGACACAATTCACATTTCGTTGCCGAGTTTATGACATCATTAGAACATTTTCCATCACAACTGCAGAGGGGAAAACACCTTGCTGCTAAATAAAAGCCCAGCCCTCGGGACGACCAGATTATCACTTGGATTTAAACTCTTTCGGAATTTGTAATAGTGCATAACAAACACGATGATTGATGCAGTTTCTTCCGCACGCCGCGTGCAGGGCCTCCATTTACTTACAGCCCCTTCTCGCGCAGTGGCAGGTCTGGAATTAGGCTACATTTAGCGCTCATTCTCTCCACACGGCCCCTCTCCTCTCAATCAGTCAGCTGGTAGCTCCCTGTTTTCTTGTGAGCTGGAGTAGGGAAGCCGGTCATTGGAGCCTCACACATCTCTCGGGGGGAGGGGTGGCAGCTCGAGGCTGCACTATTTTAGAGCCCCCGGGAATTAGCACGATGGAGTGAGCAGCAACAGTCGTGCAAAGGAAGCTGCGGAAGAATCATAGGCTAGCTGACGAGAAAGTCAAGTGGAGGCCTGGCTGTCTGAAACCTCTTCAATAGATCTGTAGTCTGGACTTGAACCCTGACCTTTCACCTCTGGGTCCGGTATTTCTCCTCCTCCGCACTCCCCTGCCCCCACGCTCTTCTCCCAGCTTCTCTATCAAGCAGGGATGTACTCAGACTGACTGTGAATAAATGTAAGTGACCCCCATCCACCCACCCCCACTTCCCTGAGCCTGCTGCTGGAAAGAGAGAGAGAGAGAGAGAGAGAGAGAGAGAGAAGGAATGAGCTAGAGAAGAGAGAGAGAAAAAAGGGTCCCCGACTTCCTCACAGGTAATTAACGGGGCTGTTTTCAAGGTTGCATGGGCAAAAGACAATTCGGCCTAATGAAGCATCGATCGGCCAGCACTAAGGTAGAAGGGAGCTGACATTCATTCAAAGGTACCTTTAACTGATGTAAAACCCTGCACCGGGAATGATTCTTACTCTGCCTGTCACTGCCTGTGACCTGCTTTAGAAAAAACAGAGTTTGTTTTAAATTCATTCTAATTCTGTAATGCCACAAATGCAAATGTCAGCTCCCTCCAATTATTAATCAGAAGGGTGAATTATTTTTGTGGGGCATTTAAAAATATTTTTTTTTCTTCTTCAGGATAAATTTTGTTCTTTGTTCACATTAAAACTCCACCAATCAGCTCGTGAGATGCTGAATGCATGAGGTCAGTTATGGAGATGCAGGAAATTACTGGGGATTGGCAGGGACATTTTTGTCGATTTGTAAGCAAAACCTGGTGTTGTTGCAAGATTTTCATCACTGTCGATTTGTGCCAGTGCAAGGTATTTAAAAAGCAACGTTCTCTGGGGCGCTGCAGGAGCATGGATGGGGGAAGGATTAAAAATATGAAACAGAACTATTTTTAAAAAGATTTCCTCTAACAAGAACCAGGAAATAGAGATTTTGATCTAAAAATCTGTCCAATTAACCTGCCTGCAAACGACAACGTGTAAAGCTAGATCTTCAGTCTGGAGCAGGCATCTGCTGCTCCTTTTGAGAAGCCGATCCAGCAGGAGACGAGACTGTTTCCGCATTCCCACAGCAGCCCCCACTGCACCCATGTCGTCTCTTGTGCCCTAAATGTTTGCATTTATAGAAGGTCTGAATGGTAATAAAGGGCAAGGGAAATGATAGTTGTGCCAAATAAATTGGGGTGAATGATGGGGGAGGGGAGCTGGTATTGATTGTGAAACAACTTGAGTATTATCTGGAGAGGATTTGCACACAGTCCAGCACTACTTGGTGTTACAAGAGGCCCCACACTCAACAATAGCATGTCCCTTCAGAGCAGAAAACACAAAGGGAATTTGCTCTGATTCAATCCACACAGTGAGGCCCCTCTGAGGCTAAATAGGGTCACTTTTTACCCTAAAAATAAGAAAGAAAGAAAGAAATTCTCGCTGTCTCTCACACACACAAATTGGAGACAGCAGCCAGCCGCCACTTGACGGACTTCTAAAATCAGCAGCTTTCTTCCTGACAGACTTTGGAATTTACCATCATTCATTTTTAGGCCTTTTTTAAAAATAAAGTGCTTTTAAGATGATCAAATAGCATTAAAATGGCAACCCTCTGCTATTGTATTATGTATTTACCAGATGACCACGCTTCCCCCATATTACAGTCCTGGCCTCTAATGAAGGCAGGGACATTATTAAGAGCATGTATAGTGGAAGCTGAATTTTAAAAGGGAAATGAGAACGCAGCTTTCAGGGCTCTGATGTATTCTGGTGTATTTGTTTTGTAATATTTTTCTTTTATTTTTAAAAGAGTTTAACATTTTCCTTATAAATGCAGTAGGGTTTCATGGAAAACAGGTCAGTAAAGACAGACAGTAATTGTGTAAAACACCTGGTGAAATTAACAAAAAACAAAAAAAAAGTTTTCCCTAAAAATGGCTCTAACATACTCAGCAGATTTGATCTGCATTAATTTGGCTGAACAACAAGATATTGCTGGGGACAAACTCTGAATAAAGCCGTTCCAAATTCCCAGAATTGGCACAGCTCAGCCTAAACAATGGCTGCTTCCTATTCACCTTAACCCGGCTTTTCAAAAGAACATCCCCAGAAACACAAAGCGTCAGCGGGAAATGGCAATTTTATGAATCCTAATCAATCAAAGGGCTTATTAACTCAATGTGAAGCCAGATTAAAATCTTTAATTATAAATCGTGCTAAAAGGAAAAACAAAATGTACGTATGGTACATTGAAAATTCCGGATATTAACATAGTTGCCATTATCTCTCGTAATATTAAATCCCCCTCCCTGCCCCCCACCATGCTCACCTTTTTCTGTTCCTAAAGAACAGGTCTGCAGAGCAAAACTCATTTTGCTTTTTGCAAGGCTTATTCAAATGTATTTTTTTTCCACGGCGCACCGCACTGTTTGCAGGCAAGCTGGTGGGTGGAGGGGGACTGAGGAAACCCCATTCCAGCTGCCCAGCGAGAGGCAAAGGGGAGCGAGCCGGTGTTTATTAAGGGGGCAGAGTTGGAGTTACAGATTTGAGGGGTGGGGGTCCACAATCAAACGTGAAGCGTTTTTGCTAATGAAAGCGGCATGCATGTCTGTTGCAAGAGTGTGTGATTGGCAGGATTGCAGATTGCTAGCCACAGGAAGGGCCCTTGCTTTAGGCCACGGTGTGAGAAAAGGCGATGGGTGCTTTTTTTTTTTTTTTTTTTTTTATCAGGCAGACATTTGGGAAATGACCACAGCAAATTTAATCACAGTTGGATGGGGAGTGGGGGTAGGGGAGAGCAGAGACTGAGATTCACATGTTTTATTTATTTGTTCAAAGTCACGGTCATCCTATTGTGTGTCCCTCTCTCATTCTGTCATTTCAGCCCCCTCCGACCCACCCCCTTACCCTATCCTCATTGTTAATGCAGGAGACAGAGAATATAACCATGCTTTATAATAAAAACATACTCAACTCTCCAAAGCAGAAGGCTCAGCCACAGAAGGCTGATTTTCTGTTCATAATATTAAAATGATAAAAACAAAATAAATTTCCGCTCTAATGACACCGTGGTACTAAGAGATTTGTTCCCTATGTGAGAATTAAGGCAACTGTTTAGCAGGGTGTTTGCCTTGGCCTCCCATACTCTCACCTTTGTAGCATATTATGTTTAGATTGGCAACTGAAGCCCCTTCCGCAGAATTGATTTTAAAAAGAGTATGCAATGTCTAATGGACAGGCAAAGCTAATGAAAGAAACAGAAGCCATGGCTCAGATTAAAGGTTACCTCATTTCTTTAGACAAACTTCCTATTTCCTTCTTTCCCACTTTCACTCCTGAGATGCTCTTCTAATAACTAATTTTTCCTAAACATGGGCTCTTAAGATTTGCTGTCAGCCTTCTGCACTCTGCCGGAACCCTGGCACCATGAATCCCTCTTGAAAAGCAGAGAGGAAAATGTATTTGGTTATGATTGATTTTGTTATTTAGAGTTTTAATTTTCATAATACAGATTTGATTTTATATTTTAATAATTATCTGAACATTGGTTCCAAAAGCATATTTAAAACCACATTACAGAACAGCCTCATCTTTTACATTTCCTAACTAATCACTGGCTGCTATTTCTGTGCCCAGTCATGAATTTGTTCTTTCTCCCATAAACGCTAGAGATTACTGCCACACTATTTCAAATAGATTCTATTCCATAACTGCGGCAAAAGTAAGGATGAATGGATGTACCTTGGACAGGTTAAATAATTACGAATATTGCTTTTCAAAAAATTACTAACATCTCGATGTAAGAGATGAGTAAATGATAGTGACTGTGAACGTGAAAAATTGCAATTTTTGCATATAAAAGACATGGTATTTCACTTCTTCTCACCATACGCAGTTATGCCAAATTTCAATTTTTAAAATAAATAAATGTAGGCAAACACACGGAGCATATGTCTGTCCTTATACTGAATACTCACTATATGTACTGTACACACATAGCAGAGATACAGAAAATGGATCACTACATTTTTGTTTATTAACCAACATATATTTCTCAGCGAAAAACACTAAAATTCATAGAATTCTTCTAAATTCTTAAACGCCACACAACTGTGATATTCCTTTGAAGATGATCATTAGACCTAATAAATAGGATACTGCAGGCACAGATCTTGTCCTCTTTAGTTCTTTCAACAGCCTTTCAGTAAATTCAAAAAAGGCCTTTTGTGCCTAACTGGGTTTTCATTTCATTGCTTTTAAATTTGTTAAGCTTGACTTTTGACACTTTAGAGGCTTAGTCTTTTTTTAAAGTACAATAATATAATAAATATTTGTGTTTCCAAAGAAGAAGTGACTCTGTTGTTAGTGTTGGTATATAAAGCATAGAACCTACTTCATTCTTTTGTTATAAATAATTCACACAACTATGTACATTTTATAAACATCATGTTTAAGAACTGATATTATCTAACATTTTTGAGACAACACACAGAAATGGAAATATGTATACACATACACAGAGAGAGAGAGAGAGAAAGTATTTACTACACTATATTGGAAGCTGTAAACAAAATAAAAAATATTAATAAAAGCTAATAAAACAATATTTTATGTAAATAATTATGTACTACAATGTGCTTTCAGACTTATTTATATAAATTAGTCATCTGAATGACAAAAAGCTTTGACCAACTACAAACCCCAATCAAAAATCAAATTATTTGGCTCATTTTCCCCTGCAATTTCTATCCATAGTTTTGCTTGGAAATCAGGAAGATGGGTTTAGAAACATGCTTGCTCTCTAGCAACACATTAGAAATGAGATGAGTCAAACACAGTTTTCGTTAATTGTACATTTAAAAATATTTTCTCAGATTTATAGAAAATACCTGAAAATGGGTATTAATTTAGCTAAAAAAGCCTGAAACAAAATGATGATTTTTTTCATTCAAAATGATTGTTTCTAAAAGATTTACTTGCCTCATGTAATCACTCAGTTAGATTAGAAGAATTAATTTTTCAATTATCAAATTAATCTGCAGAAATATCTTATTTTCCAAAATAAAGGAAAAATACTTAAAAATATTCAACAAAGAAATTATGCCTTTAAAATTAAAATGAAAAACAGAATTAGGAGTACATGTTGGAATAATTACCAACAGACTGAAACACAGTTTTTATCTTTTAATATGAGGATTTTTCACAATTGGTCTAATTTGAGGGTGCTAGATATTCCAATTTGTATTCTGTTTCGTTAGAAGTAAAGGTATCTAATGAAGGAGCACTGCTAGTGAGGTAGGGGGTTCCCCCACCCCCGTGCTCTGGACTGAAGGAAATGATGACGTCAACACTTACTGTATGATGATGTTAAAAATAAAAGCCTAAAACATTCCAATTAACAATGTTTTGATCTCTCTTTAATGGTTACAAATGTTCTCAGTGTTTGGCTTTGTCAATTCAGATAGGCCAAACAAACGCTTTTAATGCTCAAGAACCACCATCCACACCTAAATGAACAAATACATTCAAACGCAGCTGCCTTCTTTGAAATAAAGGCTACAGCAACACTAGTGGTTCCAAATGCTTTAATCTGGATTAAACCAGCTCCACATTTGCTCTATCACCCAACTTTGTATGCATTCCAGAGGTGAAAGGCAGGGTTATGGACTGGACAGAGACCCACTGAGATTTGCCTCCACATCTTTTTTCTGCATCAGTCTCCATGTTTAGATAAAACCATTTATCTTTATCATTTCCAAGCTGGTCAGACAGCAAGGGGGTGGGGAGAGAGGTGATTGTTTCACTTGTTGTCAGAGGGCATTGATCAGCCCTTCTGTCTGCTGGTCTCAGAGGTGAGGGCAGTTCCCCTAGGAGCACTTCAGACCTCGGCCATGTCAGTGGAAAGCTGTATTGAGTCATGATCCAAATGACTGCTCATTGAGGGAAACGGGTATTGGCGTCCAAATCATTCGGAGACACCCTCAGTAACACTTAAACAAGTCCACTCTGTTAATGTCAGGTCACGGGGGACACATTTAGCCCTCTCTACTGACCATTAGACCCTTTGATGGAGTGGACGATAAACTTGACAGGACAGACTGGACAGTGCTCTTGAACGTGCCTACGATGACAGCATGCCACAGCATGCAGGATCCGGCCTGCTCCTCGCACAGCCGCTAACTGTTTTCCTGCCTTCCAGAGAACGTTCGGCATCTCTCTAGCAGAGCTATCGGGGGACTGGTCCCTTCGAAACACAACAGCTTAAAACACAAAACTAAAACCACTTTAACGACCGTTTCATCAAAGGAAGAAGAACCTGGCAGAAAGTCCTTCTAAAATGCTCTCACCACCAAGGAAAACTGAGTGTGGCTAAAGGAAATGGACTCTTCCATTTTGTAATTTTCATGTTTTGCTTTGATTTCATTCTTCTAAATGCCATTGCTACGGTCCTGGCATTTTGAAATCCATTTGCTATAGCCTTCTTGGGGAAGAACAAACAATTTCTTATTGTTTCAGAAAGAAAAGAATTTTACAAGATGGGCTGGTTTTGTTCACAGTGGTTTCAGGCACTTTCTAAAAGTGGTTTATATCACATTCTGAAGACTCTAAAATAGTAAAGGAGGGAGAACACTATAGTCAACTGCATTTCCCCACAATGGGGCCAATTAGTCCAAAACAAAATGTAGCTCCAAAAATGAATCAGAAGTAGCAACTAACAAGAAATGCAGCCTTGGCTAACTGATGTTTTCGAAGACAGTATTAATAATTGTGTTGCTGCTATTAAAAGAAATTATATTTAAAGCTTCCCTTACATGAGCGCTCACTGATGTTTACTTTTTCCGCTTTTCCACCAGCAAAAAGGGCCTCGGGTTTGACAGAGCAGATTTTCTGGCATTATGAAGCTTTTATCCCAATTTTAACACCTTATCTCTTTTCCTCTGGAGAATTAACTGATACTGCCTTAAAAGAGAAAACGATATAGAATTTTAAACAGTCCACACGACTAGAACCTGACAATTCCTTAAAAAAAAAATCTCAATTGGAACAGAATCTTTATGTGAACAACGGGTAACTAATATGCATGCGGGTAGTAGAGAAAACACTACCAAGTGGTTAAAGAATTTGACAAAATTAATTTAAAACAAAATCTAATCTTTATTATTACATACTACATTAATAAAAAATTGTTAAAACTGCTGTGGAGTGTTTCTTTACCCAACGTCTAACAAAGAATGATACAGCTAACGAAAATGTGATCCTCATCCAATTTATTCAGACAATTTCTATTGTCCGTTAAACCTGAAAGGTTTGGGGTATTTTGGGTTTTTGTAACAAAATAAATATTTGTTGGTTACTGGTGCATTTTGTAACTTTTGCAACATGTTCAAATGTAGAGCTGACTTTAAAAAATGCTATTAAAAAACCCAACATTTTAGCTTCAACATTTCTCACTAATTTATCTGTTACTCTCCAAAGAATATGAAAATTGAATCTTTCTTCTATCATACATGAGATAGTAGTTTGCAGAGTGATTCTTTCATTTATTTAGAGTACGTATGTACCTTAAACCTGGACTCTGGTAATTATAGTAATTACCACTTGAAATGGGGTGATTCTTAAAACAATATTTAAGGTACAGAAAGTCACCCCCAGTTCTCTGCTCTATGAACATCTCTGTTGAGCTCATGCCAGAGGCTGCTGTGTACTCTATATGTGCATGTTGCAGTGTGGCACAAGTGTGTGCATAGTGTGTCAGTGAACGATAATTTAGATATTTAAGGGAGGACAAAAGCAAAGTACATTCCGAGCAGCCCTATTTATTTGGAAATTCTTTTCAAACAATCAACAGGAACGTTCTCATTTATTACGGCTGAAACCCTGTGATTTTTCAATAGACTTGGGGAGTGCAGAATCTAGTGTCACAGGAGAATCTGTGTCGTGCCTGGAGCCTCACTGACAGCTCCTCTTTTTGCTACATTTCTCTCACACCTCTTCCCTCTGGTTTTCAATACTGTGTACCTCTCTAATGACAAACGTGCCGATTAAATTCAGCATCTAATACTTAGTAAGGCAAATTTACATCACTGAGATTTTATTGTAGTCTGATATCTCGATGAACAACTAAATTTAGAAGGCATGAGACACGTTACCTCCAAATAAGCCACACAACCCAGGAACACACAAACTGACAAATACAAAAAAAATAATTCACAACCAATAATCTTATGATTTGCTGCTTCTTTTTTTTGTTGGTGTTCACAATGACTGCCAATGCCTTGATTCATGTTTCAAAATAGTTTCCTAATATCTGCACCAAATAACTCCTGGTCTGCAAATCATTTGTGAACCCTGGAAACTGTCGCAGTGTCAGTCGTTACATGATATATCAGCCAGCCAGCCAGAAATAATAACGAATCCAGACTTTGAACCTGCCTTGCGATTCGCTCACATGGACCCCTGCCCAGGGCAGAGCCTTGCTGAGCAGGTACAGGTGTCCAGAAATCGAAAGCTGTACTATGGGGCTGAGTGTCAACGCAGCACAAAGTGCAAATCTCTGATCAGAGCCTCTAGAGAGAGAAACAGTAACAGTAATGCTCCCAACGGCAAACCCTGCGTGTTCAATACCAGGAAAGCAAGCAAATAAGATCATTCAAATATTTCCATTTTTCTCAGCAAAACTAACTAGGTAAAATGAGCAATTCCAATTGGCTATGTAAATCCATACAAACGTTATCTGCACTTCTGAGCTGTAAGTGTGGTGTCTACCACTGGGATTCTATTAAAACCAAATAATCATTTAAGATTGGCACTGATGGATACTGGGTGTACCATGCACTATCCATTTGTTAAAAAAAAAAAAAAAAGAGAGACATGCACAGGAGAGAGTGTGACTTTAAAATCACTGCCGCTGAACTCTGAGTACCAGCCAGAGGAAGAATTTTGTTCAAGCAGAAAAAGGGATAAAAAATGTAAAAGTTGCATCAATATGAACACACCTTCCCTGTCTAACTGGCTACCGTGGGTGGCTTTGTGGGAAGTGCCTTGATCTGGACATCCTTTTTCCTCCTTCCCATGCCTAGAAACAAGGCTCTCCCAAAATAAATCGGACAAGACAAACATTTTAAAGTAGCCAGAAAGCACAATTACTCCTCTCTACCCCACATTCAAATCTCCTGGAGAACACCACACACAAAGGACTCCAGTACTCCTCACCTTTGGCACAAAAGCACTAGCCTAGCAATTGATGCACATAGGATACCATGTACAGCATATTGCCAGCTTTATGTTGCTTATCTCACCGCTAGGCCAATATACAAATTATGTCCCCCGCCAAAACAGATCCACGCTTCCTAATATTACACAGGTAAACATCTCAAAATGCTTGTTTGCAAATGCATTTGCTTCAGTGTTTCACAGAATTAGACCTGAAATGTAGAAAGCAAATATAACACCACTTCGTGTTGTTTTAATTACATCACATGCTGTAAGCCTGATTACTGAGCCAATTTCCTTTTTGCATTTTATGGCTGCAAACAACCTGGTTTGATCATCTGTTCTGATTTTTGGAGGACTCTTTCATACTAAACACCAAGGTCATGGAATATTGATTTTCTCCCTAAATATCCCACTCTACAAATATATATTCTACAAACAGCGCTGCAGCGATCATGGGGGACTGCTGTAAACATAAAGCAACACAGTTCGGAAAGTCTCTGGAATATGGAATAAAAAATGGAGACAGGTCACTTTGCACCGTTCTCCTCTCAAAATGAAATATTTAGTGAAACCTCTTTCTGTGGAGTGCAGAAAGCAGCTTAACAACGGACAAGGTGCTAAAGTGATGCTGGGACCAAATGCTCTCATCCATCGGACACTACAGCACCGACTGGTTGCTGACACCTGGACCGGCATCTGGCTGTTTCTTTGGGCACACTTGGCTAACATGTGGTTGATTTTGGTTGCTTGCTTGCTTACTGTTTGTATTACACAGAATGCCTGTAATATCTGAACCCAGAGAAATCTACTGAATTTATTTATGAATTGATCAAATGTAAATTTTATGAATTCATCACACACACAAAATTGACTCTTTTGGTGTCAAGATAAATCTCTCCAGGCTCTGCTCCAATGAAAGCGAGCCCTGTGGCAACACCCGACATGGTCCAGTGGCTTTTATGTTAACCACCCAGGTTAAATAACAGACCCAGAGCTCCTTGGAAGAATGCTGGGCGGTTTGCTGGCAGAAGCATGTTGGTTGCTACATAAGGAAAGTCACTTTCTTTAATAACTTTCTGTTGGGGGTGATGGCATTAAAGAAAGACAGCCGCTTTCCTGCAGCTTAGTAAAGACCAGATCTCTCCCTGAGCTCAGGCCAGATGTTCATGCAACCTGGATATTCTTGGGAGAGAAGAGATTTTTCTTTTCCTTTTACTTGCTCATCATCTAGCTACTGAAATGCTTAACACAGGATTTCGGGGGGAAAGAGGCCAATGGCTAGAAAAAGTGGTAAAAATGTGGGGCTGTGTTTCACAGAAATGTTTAGCAGAAACTAACTTTGAATCACTGCACCAGATGCAGTCCAGGGGAAAAATGTATGCAGGCAACAGGGAGTTAAGTAAATAATTTTTTTCTTTTCTTTGTCAATGTGTTTAGTTCTCTTCCTGCCAAGACTCATTTCACTCTGCTATCTTGTGAGAGACACATATGGTGCAGTGAAATTGCCATCCAAGAAAGCATGTCCCAGCCTGTTGAGACATCATCAAATAAGATTAAAGCAAAGTAAAAATAAAAAGATAGAACGATTTTTTTTCTTTTTCTTGTACAGAGAACATCTGATGAAAGTCACTGAGGTACTTGAATGCTTCTAAAGGTTTTGCAACCATTTCTTTACTTTGCCTGGTTAAGAAAAAGGCAGGAATAACAAGCCAGTTTCTCTTCTTCAAGTTAGTGAAAAAATGTGCTTCATAATAAACCTGATGTATATGAATAAAGTACAATATTGCCTTGTGTACTCCTGTGGAAAGAGCACTTACATGCACTATAAACAGCACTGACTTTTTATTCTGGTCTGCTTTCCACTACTGTCTCTGAGTGGTGTGGACAAAAAAATCTTTTGGGGTCAGTACAGAAAAATTGGCTTCTTAATTGAATCGGGTGAAGGTAAAAGTCACTTCTCAGTATCATATTCACAAGGATTCTCAGGCTACTACTCTAAAAATGAAACCTCCTCAGAGAAATATGGACACTTCTCAAATTATATTGTTGAAACAAATGGCACCAGGGGATGAAATTAGCTATTCTGTGCCTTGCAGCGGCCTCCCTGCCCCCATTTGGATGAACAAGCCAATTCAGGGGCATTTCTCGCCTATTCTATTCAGCATCCACATTTTTAAAAAATGGATTGGGCTAAGAAACTCCAGCTGATCCCTGCCTGCGTTTGCGCAACCTACCAGTGAAAGCACCAGGGTTAGACTGAAGAGCTGGTAGGGTTTGTGTGGTTGGAGCAACAAGAATTGCTAGAGACGCATTTCCGGTGCCCTTTCCGGCTCTGAAATGAGGATCTATAATTATTTCAGACTTTTTTCCCTGGTCACTTCCCACCTGAGAAGCACACATGACAACAGGGCACATGTTTATCCAGCCTTTTATCAGACTCCTAAGCCCCCAACCCAGTGTAAACAATGTGTGCTTTATTTAAAGGGGCACTTAAAAAAAAGTCTTTTATTCTTATTTGCACTTACTGATATTACTCCTGGGCAAATAAAACCCTACCCAGAGGCACTGAAAAAAACCTATGGAGCAAACAGGAAGCCTAAACCACAATTAATATCACTGTACAGTGCTACCAAAAACAGGTGGTGTATGGGGGAGGGGGGGGGCATCTTTCATATACAAGAGCCTGCCCCATGCAGCCAGTCTGGGCTCTAGTGCAGAAATAAGAAAGCAGCTTGTGCATTTGTTTGCAAACTGTTCCTGGATCTTGTTTCAGATGCACAGCCTTAATTGGACCTCAGGAAAACAACAATGCATCAGTAGCAGAGATTATCACTGGCCTTAATAGGCTGTTGTTGGCTTTCCTAACAACCCCAGCCGAAAACGAGTCACACAGCTCAGAGACCATCTTAGCCATCGCCTGGAGCAAGGATTAAAGGAAACAAGGATGCAAAGGGGGAAAGAAAAAAAAGAAAAATAATCTCCCCCCTCCCCCAAGAAACAGGGGCTAATGTAAAATCGTTTCCATATTAACCTTCCTTTCTTCTGACAGTGGTCAAGTTCTGATTCCAAATACAAATTATCTCCAATTACTTCAAAAGAGGCAGTCACGGAGCTGTCACTTAACCTTCACCATCTGTTTGGCTCAAAAGAAAGCTGCACCGCCTGCCACTTTGACCTCCCCTTTTTTCTCTCCGCACTGGACAGGCACCCAGAGAGGAGAAGGCTTATTGTTCTCCAGAGAAAACCCCTCAGTGTTGGGGGGTGTGAAGGGCGGGGGGCGGAGTTTCAAGAGGTGACTTAATTCAAATGTTTCTGGGGAGTGGTTTTGAGAGGATGAGTCTGCAGCCCTCCCTGACCTCGTCTGGCAAACGTCCGCAGAGATGAAGTTTGTTTGAAAATGGAGCCTTCTGTCTAATGGCTGCTGTACACCGGGGTGGGGGGGGCAGTGTGGTGGGGGGGGCAGTGCGGTGGCGGGGGGGCTGAAGTCCATTCACAATGAATTTTGGTCTGCAGACTTCACTGTCTAGTCCCAGCGCACGCGGCAACTTAGCAGCAAAGCGGGATTGCACTGAAAGAACCACACAGGGGAAGCGCGACGAGCGGCCCTGTGGCAATTTAGGGCGCATCTCCACTGGGCAGTTATTTTGAAACAACAAGGAGAACGTCCACACTGAGGGCGCACCTGCACAGCAGGGCTACAGCCAAAATAAACCACTCAACTTGAGCTATGTCAATTGCGTAGCTGAAGTCAAAATAGCTTCTTTTGGTTTTGGGCACTGTCTACACAGCCGGAGTCCAAGGTAGAGGCTCGTCCTCCAACTTCCCTTCCCCCGCCTACAAGGAGGGTTACAGGAGCCTGCGTCAGAAGTCCCCCAGCACGACACCATGTCGAAGTAACGGCCTGCAGTGTAGACGTGGCGTCTGTTATTGCGGAATAGCGTCGGTTAGTCCGAAATAGCGCGGACCCGGCCCACCCAGCCTGTTCTTTTGAGAGAAGGGGTTGTTATTTCGAAAGAACACCGCCTGCCTGGGAAGAGGAGCACGTTTAATTTGGAACCCTTGTTCCGGGATTTATGGTTCCGAAAGCACCTGGAAGCGCAGACGCTCCACCGAATAAAGCCACCGCCAACGGGGGGCGGCGCTTCCCGGACTCGCTCCGCTCCCCGCAGGACCCGGAGCGTTCGTGGGCAAACGCCACTCGCTCCGAGGGGCGGCGGGGAGATAAAGGTCCCAGGCAAGAGCCCAGCCCCCGCAGGCTCACGCGGAGCCCCTGCCGCTCCCCGCGCATCCCAGCTCGGCGGCGGGGGAAGCGGGCGCCCGGGCTCCCCGGAGGCACAAGCCCGAGCGGGCCGGGGAGGGGCTGTCACCTCTGCCGCGGGCCAGGCCCTTTGGCTCCGGGCCCGGCCCCGCGTCGGGACAGGCCGAGACCGCCCCGCGCCCCGACCGCTGGCTGGAAAGCGGCGACCGCCCCCCGGCGCCGGACCCTCGGCCGCTCCAAACGGGGCAACCCCCCGCCGGGCAGGAGACGCGGGGCCGAGCGAGGAGCCGCCGCCCCCGGCCTCGGTGAGGAACGAGCGGCCGAGCTGCCCAGGGGCCGGTCCGAGCCGCGCCGGGCACGAAGCGGCCGCCCCGCGCTGTCGGACCAACGGGCTCTAGCGCCCTTCCAGGCCTGCTATGAAAAGCTGGACACAATAGGCACCATACAGGGCTTGGGTCCGCTCTTAGAGACCCCGGGAAACGCAGCGCAATTCCGAGCTCGTCGTCAAGAGTCTTCCCCTCCCAGGTGTTTCTGACCTCAGTTTACCCAGAGCCAAACAAGTCACAAGACCACGGTGGCCATGGCCCAGTTTTCATGCTGACCAAAGAGCTGCTTTTGCTGTTATTAAACAACTCACCGCATTTCTCCCACTACACACCAGTGACATGAACACTTTTCCCTGTTGCAAACAACGCATGCACAAGAGCTAAAATCAAAGCTGCAGCCGCACTCAGCCAGGATACGTAGGACAGAAAAATGCCAGTGGGCCCAATTCAAACCCAAGACTACGCCATTTACTTTAACAGTGTTAGAGTAGGTAGGAATTTGCCCTGGAGTGTGTTATTTAGAAGGGACAGACATAACCAGCTTCAATACTTTTCTGTTGATGGAAAAAATCTGTTCTTTATTTCATGCTGATTCACTAAATTCAATTTCATCATATTTATTTATTGCATTTTAGAAAGTGCATTTCATGGAGAGAGAAAGTTTCCATATTGTGTGAAGTTCTTCAATACTTGTTTATTTTTTTCCAACTATATTGAGGATTTGATCCCTCTTTGTGTTCAGTGTGTGTATGAGTGACAGAGCGGTAGCTTTGTGTCTCCCTTATACAACCTGAAACACACACTTCTACTTCAAAAAATAAAAAGCAAGAGTCCTGCTCACAACCAAGTTACTTGTCCAAAGCCTAAAACATAGCAGAGAAACAACCTGAAAAGCTGCAGAAAAGTTAAACCTCTGCCCGCTTCCGCTTCTGCTACAGTGGAGTATTTTTAACATCTAAGGGGGACCAGTCATGAGCTACTCTAGTAAAACACTTCTACAGAAAATGAAGTATTAGTCAGCATTAGGGCTTTGGGTACCATATTTCTCTCGGTGTGGTTTCCAGAATGCATCAGAAAAGCTCCTGGTTTGGGAATTTCTCTGTGCAGTTTGGTTTTGAGAGTTCTTAGCTGGACAGTCTGGCCTGTCCAGGGATGGGCAGTGTCAGCCATCAATGTGGCTGGCAGGATGCATGGATAATACAGATGGGGAGAGTCGACAGGGCCGGCTTTAGGAAGTGCAGGGCCTGATTCGCAGGGGCGGGGCTCTCTTAGGCACAGGGACCCCCTCATAGGCACAGGGCCCGATTCAGGGGAATCGGCCTAAAGCTGGCCCTGAGAGTCGAAAGCAATACACTACAACCTCCTTAGCAGAGACCCTCAAACCCAATTGGGGAGGTATGGGGCAGATCTCAAATTTGGAGAGAGAGAGAGAGAGAAAGCGAGGGTACATCTACACTGCAACACTATTCCGAAATAATTTCGTTCACATCTACACAGCAGGCAGTTATTTTGAAAGACTGTCAAAATACCATCAAACTGGAGGACTTCTTACACCAATTCCTGTAACCCTCATTGTACAAGGAATAAAGGAAGCCGGAGGAAGAATGCTCTATTTCAAAATAAGTGCTGTGTAGACGCTCCTTATTTCGAAATAAGCTATTTTGAACTAAGATACGCAATTGATGTAGCTCAGTTTGCCTAGCTTATTTCTAATTAATCCCTGAAATGTAGAAAGAAAGAAAGAAAGAAATGTGGACTAATTTGCTGTGTTTTAAAAGCCTTGCTAAGAAACCGAGGCTATTTATTAGTGGTGAAATACAAACCGTGTTATCAAGAATCTTAAGGAAATGGATTGATGTTAAGTGATACTTCAGAATCCACCCCCTAGCAAAGCTGCTGCACCATTACAGAAAGATAAGCAGAAAATCCTTCCCGCAAATAAGGGAGACTTTTCTGATATACTGTAAACCATTCAGTCGCATTTCTAAAGCCACTGACACAAAATATGGCTCTGGAAAAATTCTGCTACGCAGCACCATCCAGTCCAGTCTATAAAGCGAGACATATTGAAGAGGAATGTGTCTTAATTAAGCTAATTATCTTAAAACGGTGTTACATAATCCTTTCACTTGCACTCCTTTTGTTAATAATACGAATGCATCTCCATATGGGATGGGACTTGAGTAGTTTCCATCTGGAGCTATGAAAAAATGCATTTGTTTTCTAAGAAAAACCTTTCTAACGCATGTGATGAAGTGGGTTTTAACCACTAGCTCTCATGATATGTATTTGTTGGTCTCTAAGGTGCCGCAGGTCTGCTCGCTGTTTCTGCAGTAGAGAAGACACCCCACTTGTGGCCAGAGATAGAGGTCTGTTTCCACTCGCCTAACACTCTCGGGTTTGGCAGTCATTTTGATTTCAGAAAACCAAGAGGACGACAAGAGGCTGCTGACACTACACCTTCATGGAAGGATTCAGATGTCAGGATTGTGAGATTCAAGAATAAAGTTATTGCCCAAAAAGATTTGCACTAACATCAAGCTCAACTTTAAAGCTCTTAAATATTATGCTGCCTTGTGATACACCAGCTACTGCCACCACACTCAATTTAAAAACATCAGACTGAAACGTGGGGATATGTATGGTCTATGCACTCGGGTACCTCTAATTCCATGGCCTCTCCAGCAGAGGTCTGAGCCAGACAGCTTCACCAAGAATATTTACAAGGGATCTGAGAAGTCCCTATATGATTTTGTAAACGATACCACTGTGTAAATACACATCTCAGGGAGTGGGGTGTGTGTGTGTGTGTGTGTGGGTTTGTGTGTGTGTTGTATCAGCTGCCAAATGCAGCTGAACAAGGAGAAACAGATGGGGAGTTTGCTTTTTTTCAATTCTGCAATTATCAATAAAATCCTTTAATCACAGGCTGTTGTTTGTAAACATATCACACGGTATGAAAAGTAACACTCCTCCGACAATGGTACGAACAATTCCGAGGGCTGGCAAGTAAAGCTGTATGCTTGGTCCCAGGAGCCAAGGCGTGTTAGCACGTGGCTCGTGTCAGGGCCCAGGCGAGCCAAAGTGGTTCTGCTTTGCAAGGACAGAATCTGAAGTCCTGCCTCCCATCTGGACTCCCCACAGCCCATCCCCACTTGGGCACGGGGATGGGTTTGGGAACTTTCTGTAAGATTTCATGAATGAGCTGTATGAATTGGGACCCGGCCCCTTGAGCCCATCCCCCCAGTGAGACAGGGCATTGATTTTGTCCCAGGACACAGGGGAGACCTGAGGTTTGTCTCTCACAGCTGGCTGGAGTAGCATGAATCAGGCACCCAGGGCTACCTGGATCAGCCAGGGGAGGGGGAGGTAGAGGGGAAAGAGGGGAGGAACTGGAAGGACAGGGGACCCCGGTGGCTTATGACGGACACGTAATGCAGCTGGACATGAAACCCCAGCATGGCATTACAGCAGGACAACGGACTGGTGGGGACAGGGACCTGTGCTAAGAACAGAGCTCACAGACACAGGGAGTGCTTTTGGGACTGAGAGAGGGAGCAGAGCGGGCGAGGATGGGCCCCAGGGCAGCAGAATATGGCGAAGCCCTGGCTTCCTCTGACCGGAGCCATCTCCTAAGCTGGCCTCTCCCCCGCCCGCCCAAACGCTTTCCGAGCCTGCCTGCCCAGCGACGAATCCATTGGTACCGTGCTCCGAGAAGGCTGCACCTCTTTCCTGGCAGCCCTGCATGCTGAGATCTCCCAGAGCCGGCTTGGCTGTCTGGAGACAGCGAGACGAATGGGGGTGTCTGAGGGGCAGGTCTGGGAGGTGCAGGGGGCATGGGCCAATTGCCGTGAAACACTGGGGACACCAGAGCGCCAAAGGGCGACCCCTGGAAGGCTGGTGAAAGGCCAGCGCGTGGAGCTGAGCCTCGGCGTCTGTGGCAGGGCCACGAGTCGGGACCGTTGCAGAGCGCGCTGTGCCCCACTACGGGCCTGGCTGTGCCCTCGTGCCCCTCGTGGGGCACATCTGCACAGTAGTGTTATTTCGGAATAACAAAGTGCACGTCTACACTACCAGCTGTTATTTCGACAATGTCGATCTGGAGGACTTCTTACTCCGACTCCTGGGAGCCCCCATTTCACGAGGAGGAAGGGAAGTCGAAGGAAGGGTGCTCTTCCTTCCTCCTCCTGCTGTGCGCACAGCGTCGAAAGCCGACTTAAACTACTTCGACTTAAGCGACGCAATTGAGGTAGCCGAAGGTGCACAGCTTAATTCGACTTCAGCCCTGCTGTGTGGGTGTACCCTTAGTCACCGCTCCATGCAGCACCCAGATTAGCAAAGTCTGGCTCTTTATTACCCACTTCCCTTCTGGGCTCTGCTATGGAAACACGCCTGTCTGCAGGCAAACCAGCCTGCAGTATTACATGTCAATAGGCTTCTCTCCCCGTGCAGAACTGCTGCAAACCGCTGTGATTCCATCACCAACGTCTGACAGAGCCAGCACTTCGGAGGCCATTTTACGCCCTCAAGGGAAAGCCCTGGATTCTAAAACCAGCATGGTATGGCCCTTGTGGGAAGGCAGCACCCTGAGGCTTCAGTCAGGATCAGGCATTGGGCTGGGCATCAAACTGAAAGACAGAGCCTGCTATGAACAACTTACATCCAATTGAAGAGCTTCCTGACCTGTTGATCTCAAGGCATTTATTCAATTATGGCTTTACAGGTCTGGGGCTGTGTCTACACTACAGAGGTATCCTGGAAAAACTCTGCCGCATCCAGGGAACATGCCTGCTCTTCCGACATTTTTCGGGAAGCGCAGACGCGCTCTTTTGGAAGCCCTGTAAACCTCATTCACAAGGAAGAAGGGCTCTTCCGCAAGAGGAGGTTTTTCCAAAATTGGGCCCAGTCAGAACAATCGGAAAAAGGTACGGAAATCATGGAGCGCAATTTGCATATGTTTTTCTGAAAAAAAGTGTAGTGTAGACATAGCCGGAGAGACCTTTCAAAGCTCCCCGCCCCCCCAAAATGCAGATTGGTGGGTTTTTTCTAGCACAACCATATTCAGTTAAAGTCACAGCCCTAAAGATTTCCATAGCCACAGGTTGCTATGTCATCTGCGTAAGGACCTAGAGCCACGTTGCTTAAAGGTGTCTAGGTGCCTAACGATGCAGATATGCTGAGAGCGGGACTGATTCCCACAGGCACTTTGGAAAATCCCACCAGCTGACTAGCTGCAAGTTCAGGTGCCTAAGCACCTTTAAAATGTGACCTGTAGAGGAGTTGGTAATTATCCCAGAAGTGGACAAATGCCTTGACTTTCGTCAGAAACCCAAAGGCTATTTTTTTAAACGACGCCATTAATTGTAAACCACTGCACCACACAAAGCAACACAGCAAAAATGACAGTTTCTTTCATGTGACTCTCACGCCTTATAACTGGAAAACAGTCAAAAACAACTGTTCTAAATGGGAAGAAAACATTTAGAAATCAATTAAGCAGAAGCAGCCACATGGATCCTTGCAAACAGTCAGTTCAACAACAAAGAGACGGTGGAGGGAAGAATGCAAACATCTTTGAAAGCAAAAAAATGAAAAAATTGCCTCCCTGGTTTCTGCTGGGGGGATTCGCAGCAGGTTTTTCTATAACAAAATTCCCTTATGTTTCTCTACTTAGAAAACGTAAGTTATAGGCCAGTTAACAAATATTAAAAGCACACGAAGATACAAGCCCCATTACACCTTTTACTTCTGATTCTTTCCCCGTTTGGATGAAAGGTTTGGCAGTGTCATGCCTGTGTGAAGTCAGTGAAACAAAAGTTTGGGAGCTGAAGAAATTGCCCCAACCAGTGTGGAAAGCACAAAAGCTCCAGTACCTCAGCACACCTGCTAGCCCTGAGCTCCCCAAAAGGGACAACTCATTTACAAAACAAATCTGTCCAGAAAATGACCTGCCTCTCTTGATTGCAGCAAATGGTTTTCATCAACCTGCGCTGAACGGTACTTTCCCTGTTTCTCCCACCCTGACAGCATTAAGGAGAG
Organism: Apalone spinifera; assembly: GCA_030068395.1. Classification (NCBI taxonomy): domain Eukaryota; kingdom Metazoa; phylum Chordata; order Testudines; family Trionychidae; genus Apalone; species Apalone spinifera. The sequence goes on along the minus strand of JANRFK010001785.1, from coordinate 40,322,499 downwards.
GAGTCATTGTAGGCGAAAAAGGAACAGAAGCCGTGTTTAAAAGCCATTAAATAAATATAGGGTCCCCATTGATAGTGGTCAGTGCCTTGGGAGTCCACTCGTTAGGGTGGTCTCCTGCTGTGACACGCTGCAGAACCCACCCCCAGCAGAGAACTGGCTTGACTTAAAGGTTTTAAGGGCTATGTTCGCTTGCAGGATGCTTCAGTGTTGAAATCTATCAAAGGAATCTCAAAACAAATTACATGGTAAATGATTATCTCTGTTCTGGCCTCCTCTCTACACCCCACTGTTCAGCATGAACAAGGCTGGGAGAGCTGCCTGTGAAAGCCGGCAAAAATAAGCAGCTTACAGAATGTTAGGAGCCTCGGGCGACTGTGAATTTCACAGCCAAACTTCTCCGGACGCATCAGTTCATCTCACTAATATGGGTCACGGGATGTTTCAATTAGTGCACCTCTTCCCACCAATGTTTGTGCTTAATGTGAAAGGAGAAAGAGAGAGATTCAAAGCCCAGTCCCTGAGCAGCCCCACTGCATTTAGTTTCTCAAACTGACTAACAGGAGTGGAGGAAATATGCTGGAGGAAGAGTACAGAATTCCTTTCTGTCAGAAAGCTTTTCGGTAGCTTTCCTAGCAGTACCAGGGCATTTCTGGCAGCTTTCCGTGTCCTCTAGATCCTAGCGTCCTGCATAACAAGACCTGATATGAAAACAGAATGCCGAAAACAAATTAGCATTTTGAAAATAAAAAGCATGGCTTTTAATCCTATTAAGATCATGGCTTCTTTTTTAAGTTTGCTGAAAGGGATACTGATGTTTCCATTAACATAAATGCTGAAATCAGCATTTCCTTTGAAAGAAGTTGTTAATATTTGGAAATGGCAGGATTTCCAATGCTAGCTTTGATTGTTATTCTGTGCTACCCTGCGAGTGCCAAGGTCATGGGGAGATTCACCTGCACACTGAGCTAAATAAATGCACTCGGCCACAATGCATGTATAATTTAACATTCTCTTCTCGAGCACTTCCATGCATTCCTAAAAATATTTTATTACAATAACAAATTGGTTTCAAAATCATGCATTATGTATTCTGAAATTAGGTCTGCCATGAAACCTGTGTACGATACACACATACACAAACATACAAGCAGCCATGCAGGACAGAATGAACATAACTAGCATGGGTACTAGGAAGGCTGAGAGGAACAATTAATTCTTCCTGAAAACTCCACAAACTCCCGTTTTATTACCTTAATCTGCATAGTTAAACGAACAAACCGATCGTGTGCTGTGAAATGTATTTAGCAACTGAATAGGAAGTCTTTTCTAAACATCTCTAGACACAGAATATGTTCAACTTAGAAGTGTGCAGTATATTCAAATGTGTGTTGTCAGTCCATGTCTCTTGAGCAGAGCTTGGGAAAATTATTATAAAGTGTCTTGCATTTTCATCTGGGAACTTTACTGATAAATATTTTTAAAACAACTGGGCTTTTACCAAGCTCCTACTAATATTTAAGATAAAGTTATCAGAGCCCTCCTGACAAATTTTTGATAAAGAAGAATGGTCCCTTCTGAGTTCTCTTCAGTCAGTTAGCCAAAGAGTTAACAAATTTATAACATGGTTGGGTTTTCTGTGGCAAATGCTGTGCTGTTAATGGAATTTTGTGATAGACGGTTGTTTCTGATTTGCAAATTTCATTTTAAGTTAAATATACATTGCTCTTGCATTCTTTTACAGCATAAATAGTCTTTTTCTCATGCAAAATAAGCGTGTTTTTTGGTCAACTGACATTTTGTGAAAATGGACTTGAGGTAGCTATTTATGAATAATTAAGATTAAAATGTTTCTCTGATTCCCTCAATGCTTTTTTTTTATTTTAAAACATTTATATCATGTCAGAAAGGACTTACCCTACTCAAGGTAAGCTGGCTATTAAAATAATGCAGAAAATGACATTTCTAATTTTGATAATAGTCACGCGTTCTTAAGTAACGTCAAAGCTCTTTGTTGCAGAAGCAGGACACTCTTTTTTAGGGCTGAAGCAATTCTTAACAGTGCTGTTAAAAGTCTTCGTTTGAAATATTTAAAGCACGACAAAGCAGCTCACCTACATTTCCATTTTAAACTAGTTGCACAGTTTAAATCTCTCTGCTTTTCTTTTGGATGTGTATTTCACCCCATTAAGATCATTTTATTTTCATTTAATTATGGGTGGGGGGGAGAGAAATGTAGACTGGTAGATATTACTATTAGTTAGACCTTATTCAATTTTATAAAGAAATGATTTGAAAAATAACTTGAAATATGTTAAAATTATATATATTTTATTTTTATTCTAAGGAACACAGCTATAAATTATTCTAAAGATTGTGGTGTTTTGCAATAGAAAAGCCAAATCAGATCTAAAAATTAGATTTGCAAGAGATTTTAATTAAAGAAATACTGGATAAAATTAGAACCTTCAATCTTTCATTCTTGAATAAGTCTGCAAACATTGTGTAAAGAAATTGTTTCTCTATAATTTCGTTTAGATGTTCTGATATGACTAGACATATAGCTTTTTCAGTGGTGAAATTACGAGGAATAATTATCTCTAATCTAATCAGTAGTATCTGAAAATGGTAAATGTTAACAGCATAATTTGTGATTTCTTAAAAAGCCTTTTGTAGTGCAATTTAGACTGACACATTGAAGCTTTGCTTTTTAAAGCAACAATTAAGAAATTGTTGATAGAAATTAAATGTTACTGACAATTTTAAACAATTACCAATGCATTTTTTTCTTCTCTTTTCTGAGTTAGGAATGACAAAAAGGGAAATCTAAATACTTAACATGAGTGAAAAAGAGTATCTAGCAGCCTTTTCTGTATTAAATAAAAATGTGATTCATACAAGCAATAAGCAAATCCCATTGCAGGAGTCTATATTTTAAAAAATACTTTAAAAATGCCTTAACTTGTAATCCGGAGGCTAAATGATTAAACTCCTTCCCTCCACATTTCAGTTTGGCTGCAGAGATATTTACTTACATTTTGCTGTAGGCTATTTTAAGATGAATACAAACTGCTCTTTAATTTGTTACTAAAGTCTGTTTGCATCTTGCATAACTGTATATCACACATCTCAACACACATGCACAATTTATGAAAATATTAATATATGCTGAAATGCATACAACATTGTTATTAAATCTAGATTTCTTACTCTCAAAGCCACTGAAAATGGAGGATTTCACTTTTGGGGGAGTGATTATCTAAATGAAAAAAAAATCCCTGGCAAATATCTGGATTTGTTAAATGGTAATTCTTGCACCAATTCAGATACAAAAAACAACGGTAAAGATATGTTTGAATGGGCATGAACAATTATTACCAAAAACTATGGAATGAAAACCTGACTTCAGTGGGAGAGGCCTGTGAGGTTCAGCCCAGAGTTACAAGACAGAACATGAGCAAATAGTTTCTCATCAGATCCAGTCAAGTGGTCAGTGACAGTGAACGCAGAGCTTAGGCAGCAGCAGAATCACTGAGTGTGAAGGGTCACTTCAATATGACACTTATTTAAAAACATGTGTCCTGGAAATTATGAAAAGCATGCGGAGGAGAAGAGAGACATTAAAACCTTTTCTCATCGTAGCTGCTGAATTGGCATCACTAGCCTGGAGAAAGACCTGGTATAATCACCTTGCGCGGGGGTTTATTTGTTGCGTACATTAGGCGCACATTTGAATTGAGTAACATTGGTAAAAATGTGCAGATTAAAGAAAATACCAGAGAGGCAGCCTGCAGCCCATGGCCCAGAGTCACAGCCCTCAATCCAGCTGTCTTCCAAGCAAGCAAAATATCTGGGGATTAATATGGGACACGGTTTCTGCAGACTCTTCAGACTCAGGTGGGGGTGGACTCGATCACCTCCTGAGGGCTCTTCCTACCCTATCATTCTATGATTCTAGGTGTTGACTGATCAGACTGTATAATGCCAAACAAACCCGCTGGTTCCTAACAGGATTTACAGGAAGAGGAAAAGAGCAAAAATCAACAGCATGCTGGCACGTCTTCTAGTAAAATCTGCTTTATTCACAGAATAATTATAACCAATAAAATTCCAACACTACCAGAAAATGTTGTCAGGAAAAATGGAAGCTGCATTGGGCCATAATCTGAATTAGAAATTAGGGCTGTCAAGCATTTTAAAAAATTAATCACGATTAATTGCAAGATTAATTGCACTGTTAAACAATGGAACACCATTTATTTAAATTTTTTTGGATGTTTTCTACATTTTCAAATATATTGATTTCACTAGCAACATGGAATACAAAGCGTACAGTGCTCACTTCATATTTATTTTTTATTACAAATATTTGCACAGTAAAAAGCAGAAGAAAGCATTTTTCAGTTCACTTGATATGAGCACTGAAGTGCAATCTCTTTATCATGAAAGTTGAACTTACCCACGGAGAATTTTGTATAAAAATAACAGCATTCAAAAACAAAACAATGTAAAACTTTAGAGTTTACAAGTCCACTCAGTTCTATTTCTTGTTCAGCCACTCACTCAGACAAACAAGTTTGGTTACATTTGCAGGAGATAATGCTGCCCACTTCTTGTTTTCAATGTCATCTGAAAGTGAGAACAGACATTCACTTGGCATTGTTGTAGCCAGCATCGCAAGATATTTACATGCCAGATACGCTAACGATTCGGATGTTCATTCATGTGTCAACCACCATTCCAGAGGACATGTGTCTATACTGATGATGGGTTCTGCTTAATAACAATCCAAAGCAGAGCAGACTGATGCATATTCATCATCATCATCATCATCTGAGTCAGACGCTACCAGCAGAAGGCTGATTTACTTTTTTGATGGTTCTGGTTCTGTAATTTCTGAAATGGGAGTGTTGCTCTCTAAAGACTTCTGAAAAGAAGCTTCACACCTCATCCCTCTCAAATGCTGGAAGGCACTTCAGATTCTTAAACCTTGGGTCAAGTTATGTAGCTATCATTAGAAATCTCACATTCTTACCTTCTGTGTATTTTGTCAAATCTGCAGTGAAAGTGGTCTTAAAACAAACAAGCTCTGAGTCATCTTCCAAGACAGCTATAACATAAAATATATTTCAGAATGTGGATAGAACAGAACAGGAGACATACACTTCTCTTTCAAGGAGTTCAGTCAAAATTTAAGTAATGCATTATTTTTTGAATGAGCATCATTAGCATAGAAGCATGTGCTCTGGAATGGTGGGCAAAGTGCAAAGGGGCATTCAGCTAATTAGTATATCTGACATGTAAATACTTTGTAATGCTGGTTACAAAATTCCCATAAAGATGCTGTAAATAAGAAGTAGGGAACATTATCTCCTGTAAATATAAACAAACTTGTTTGGTATAGCGATTGGCTGAATGAAGAAGTAGGACTGAGTGGACTTGTAAATTCTAAAGTTCTACTTTGTTTTGTCTTTGAGTGTAGTTTTTTTTTAAATAAAAAAAATCTTCATTTGTAAATTGCACTTTCACAATAGATTGCACAACAGTACTTGCATGAGGTGAAAAGAAATCACAAATATTCGTAATATGAATAATATAAAGTAAGCAGTGTACACTTTGTACTGTGCATTGTAACTGAAATCAGTATGCTTGAAAATGTGAAAAAAAAACCAAAAATATTTAATAAGTTTCGTATTCTATTGTTTAACTATGTGATTCAAACTGCGATTCGTCACAATTAATTTTTTAAATCACAATTAATTTTTTGAATTATTCGTGTGAGTTAGCTTAATTGACAGCCCTGTTAGAAATCAACAAATTGCAGTTAGTTTATTGGAATTGGGCTTAGGTAAGGACAATTGAAAAATGCACAGGCATATACATAGGTATAAGACAGACATCTGTAATTTACCTTGTATTCTAAGTATGGCCTGGTGGTCTGAGCAGACAAATAAGACTCAGGCATACCTGAGTTCAGTTCCTAGCTTCCTAGTCTGGGAGTGGTGGGGGTGCCTATTCCCCTACCCCACCCTCCTCACACACTCCCCTGCTGAGATCCCCCACCCCGCTCTTGTACTCCCCCTCCTGCCACCTGTACCCAGACCCCCTCCTGCACCTATTTTGTCATCCTGGGTGGCTGGCTGGTGATCCGCAGAAAGGTTTGTGTTGAGTGGGGTGGGCCACGGGACAGAAAGTTTGAGAACCGCTGCACTAGAGAGATGCTCTCCAGGCTGGATTATTCCACAGCGTCTCCCTTCTGGACAAAGTGTTTCTTTCATCTAGTCCATGAATTCATTCACACATGCTCACGCTGCACCGTGCCAAAGGAAAGACAAAGCATGGAAGTAAGAGACTCCTCAGAGCTCCTGCTCCATCCAGAAGGCAAAGCCCAATGCCCCCTACGTCACAACCCTATAAAAATACAACTCGCAGTCCATTTGTCAAAGAGAGGTTGCAGCCATTCAGCGTATGGAAGAGCTTGTGGTGGTTAATGACACATATTGTTAACCACATGTGCACCCCCTCCGAAGAGCCCCCATATTTTGACCACCTAATCATTTGTATGCAATGAAGGAGTTTACAGGGTCCTCACTTTTAGTAAGAAGTGGTGACCACAGAGACTAGTTCATAGCATGCTCTCTAGCCCAGCTACTCCCATCAAATTGAAGGGTCAGGACTGAATGAAGGGGTCTGTAATTTGTTTACAGCTCTATTCTAGAGGTCAGTTCTGGGCTGTACTCTGAGCCCACCTGGTCTAGACGTTAGTACATTTACAATACAAAGACAGTGACTCCAGGAGAAGGCCATTTGGGTGATGAATTGGGTGACAGCCCAGCCTGTGGGTTAGAGAAAATCTCTTATTTTGTGCCAAACAGCTTGAGCTGCAATCTGTGTCCAAGCCAAACAGGACTAATTAGCGCGTTTGGATTTCTGCACCAGCCAAAGGAGAAGCCGATCTATGAGATCTAAGTGCCCCGACACCAGTTACAGAAACAAACAAAAAAATGCATCAGTCACATGCCCCGACAGCCAGAGAACTCAGGCCCCTACAAAACACACAACCCAAAACTGCGTCCCTCCTCCCAGAACTTACCCCCCTCAAACGCTGTCCATTGTGGCAGCCCAGGCAAAGGGAATGACAGAATTGATCCACAGGGCATTTCCAAACACCCCCCCCCCCCAAAGGATCATGCAATGGGACACAAATCTGAAAATGTGCGCCATGAACAAATTCTCCTAGAGCAGCACCCCCTCAAAGTAGCCCGTGTCCTGTGCCTATCATACAGCTGTTCTTTACATCCTCGGAAGACAGGGCAGCGGATAATTGTGTTTTTCCTCAACAACAAAATTCTTGGCTCCCGCCCGCAATGGAGGGAGACTTTTGTGTACACAAGAGGCCTGGCGGGTTAGGGCTCACTCTATTTTTGTTACTGTTATTGATTTCCCCAGACCTGGCTCTCTTGACAGTAAGAATGGGCTGGGAGGGTGAACGCCATTGCACACACAATAGTGCAGGACAGTGGTGGCAGGACATCTCCATCTCCGAGCCAGACAAGGGCTGCCGTGGTTTTCAAGGGAAAGTAATAAAAGTGAAGAAGCGGCGAGAATGCCTTCGGTGGGGCGCGGAGTGCTACTGGCTGCTAGAGAGGGTTTCACCCTGGCTGAGCTCTGGTGACTACTTTCCTGGGACCTTCGTTTGGGAAGTTTGCTTCCTTCTGTCCATTTCAGAACCACTGGCTCCTGTGTTGGATGTGTTTGGGGTGAAATGTCAGGCCATTATGGTGATGGGCTTGCTGATACATTGCTCTCGTGTCCCTCGATGGCTTTTCAACACACTCCTAAGCCCCTCTGTCCCCCCTTGCCCGGGTCTGAGTGGGAGTTTACCCCGGCACAGGCGAAGGGAGGGCAGCCACAGCCAGAGCTCACTCTCCCAGAGAGCCCCCGTGACTACAGTAAAGCCAAGGAGCGGAGACTCTGGAATTTTAGACGGCTAGTACAGCGCCGCCGCCTTTATGCCCTTCAGCAGGGCCCATGCTAGGTTTGGTTCTCCTTGTTTCTCTTAGACGCTGGTGGGCTGATTCCTTATGCAGCACAGTGTCGATGGGGACGCGCCCTTTTTCAATAGCAGAGGTTTTACGGTGAAAAGGGATTATGGGTTTTGTAAGGATGAGAAAACATCAACCTGCCCCACACAGGCAGGAAAGGGGCTTTCTGCCCAGAGTCCCCCTCTCTTTATAGAGTAACAGCCTGCTGCTTAGCGTACCACATCGTTACCGTTTTCTTCTGGAAAACTGCCAGCAGCAGCACCCTGCATGAGGCGCTCACCACATCTCCACTTACCCTCTTCAGAGGGTCTGTTTGTTCCCTGCCTGCCCTTCCTTCTCTGCAGGAGGGCGGGCTGGAGCCGGGGAGCTCCTTGCTATTGCTCATGGGGTTCTGCAGCTCTGTGCTGTCGCTAGAGGTGAATTCTGCTCTCCACCTCCTCCGAGCCCTGGGCTGCTTGGAAACCAGAGCTCCCGCCTAGTCCCTGCCATGGCTCACGGCGAGGGGATGGCACTGGCATGAAAAGGAGACTTTCCGTTTGACTGGAATGGAGAAGGAGAGACACACACAACAGATTATGGGACCGTTTTTTTCAAGCTTTGTTAAAAACAATTCCCATTTAAGCAGTGACAGGCAGGCGTCTGTAATCTGTACATACAATTTAATCCTTTAAAGAATCAGCAGGACCCACATCAATCAAGCCTTCATCAACTTGTAAAAACAATATTTTGATTCAATCAGATTCAAAGCCCTGAAATTCCCAGCTAATTAATGCAGGGTCACTCAGGGGCTGTGCAGAAGTGGCTAGTGCGGTGGTCAAATATTTACCCCTTCGCACACCAGACATTAGGACCACCAAGGACCTGAGAAGTGGCCAAGAATAGATAATGCACCTTTTACTGCAGCAAGTTTCATTCACTCCAAGTATCTGGAGAGGGAGTGATTACAAAGGGGAGGCAGGAAAAGAAAGGGACGCCTCTGCTGTAAGCATTGACTCACTCTGCCCAGGTCTGCTCAGACGCCAGTGACCCAGGCAACAGCCTTCACATTTGTTTAGTTTTTAACATGTGGAGTCTCTCTAGTTAGGCCCTTCCTTATCACCTCCCAAGTACAGCTCAAGCGACAGGAGAGACTTGCTGAGGGATCCCTCCAACCCGCTGAAACTTTGGGGTTTATTTCAGAGTCCTTGACTGACATTTTCTCCTTATACATTCTGAAGGTCTATCCCTGGAGCACAATGTATAACCAGCCAGCATGTGCATAGCAGGTATTTTCATGTATACAGATCACACAAGCATCTGACAAGTCTCACATCCGGGAGAGAGAGTCCTTTTTTGGGGCTTAATTTGGAGGCAGCTTTAAATGTAAATCTTATGAAGATGTGTGTGTGAGCGCGCGTGTGCTTGTATGTGTGATTTTTTTTTAAATCTCTGTCGTCCAGATTGTCACAGCTGCAATGTATATACACAGGGGGCCTAGGTACAACAGAGGGCATACTTGGACCGTGTGTGTGTGTACATACAAATACAAACACCCGCTAAACACAAACATGCAGTATGTGAGAGAAAGCGAGTGTGTGTGCGCATGTATGGGAGGGAGAGAGAAATAGGAATACATTTCAAGTGCTGGTCTCCATGACACCTGATCACTGACAGGCAAATCTTTGATGTCAGATGAGATTTTTTTCTCTACATTTCTTGAGAATTGGGGTTTCTGAAAAGCAATTTATGCAAGAGCTGCACCCCTCATGCCCGTTTTACCTTCCTTGTTTGCAGCCCCACCTTTTCTCTTCAGAAGCTGCGCTCCGTACATTTTCAGGGCACAGACACCACAAAAGACTTTCCCATGATGTGCAAGGGAAGAGTTTACTGCAAAATGACAATGGAGCAGTGTTCTCGTCCCATCAAGACCCCCAATGGGTTACTGTATTTTTATTCATTTCTGCATTTGCACACTAGCATTTTACAATGGAAAGAAAATGAACATATTGTGCATCAAATGACTAGCCATTTTGCTTCTGCCACTGAATTCATCATATCTAGGCAATCACTGTAGACAGACAGAGTTTAATGATTGTGGGGGAAAAAACATGATGATCCTTATTTGCAGAAACATTGCAGAAGAGTTAGGGTACGTCGACACTTGCACCCTCTTTCGAGAGAGGAATGCAAATGTAGACATTCGAAATTGCAAATGAAGCTGGGATTTAAATATCCCACGCTTCATTTGCATAATCGCGTCCAGCCGCTATTTTGAAACTGCACTATTTTGAAATAACAGGCACTATTTAGATGCGGTTATTTCGAGAGAAAACCCTTCTTTTGAAATAACTGTTAAAACTCATTTTATGAGGAGTAAGGGTTATTTCGAAAGAAGGGTTTTCTTTTGAAATAACCGTGTCTAAATAGCGCCTGTTATTTCGAAATAGCGGCCGGACGCGATTATGCAAATGAAGCGTGGGATATTTAAATCCTGGCTTCATTTGCAATTTCGAATGTCTACATTTGCATCCCTCTCTCGAAAGAGGGTGCAAGTGTAGGTATACCCTTTTGGATGAAATATTGAATAATTAATTCAGAATTCTTATGTTGCCTCTATCTGAGGCACAGTCACGCTAGCCAGTTTTTAAATGACAATTTTCAAGACTCTTATATTGTTGGGATTTCATCTGAACAAGCGTCAATGCTTAGTTACACCTACAAGGAATATTGGACTTTTCAGTATCTCTCACTCCACTCAGACAGAACACACTCCAAAAAATTCTCCCCACTTTCCTGTACTAATCCCATTCATCTGCATAGGGTGTACTGGACAAATAACTCCAGGCTTACAGGAGAAAGGCCAAATTAGTACAACAAATAAAAAGATTAATGCATTATTACAATCACTCCGGATTATAAAACAAAGACTATGAAAAACGTTATTTGCCTTCCAATACCTATGTGGTTTGCTTTCCTTCCTTCCCTCCCACTCCCATCTTCAGCAGTGAAGATGGTCTGGTTTAATTGGAGTCACTTTCACTTTCTGATTCTCAACACCAATGCGATTCTGTAGTGCATGGGACCCTAAATTGCTAAGAGCCTTATTCAGATCTTAAGAAATTGCAGCCGCATGTGTCACTTTTGCACTGGTTTGACCTTTTCAGAAGACAGGTCAGTCCGACCCATAAAGAAACAAAGCTTCATCCAGAATGGAGTGTGTGTGCGTGCGTGCGCACACGCATATTCCCTGTTTTCAGCAGAGAATAAACAAACTGCACAAATCACAACAGCCTTAGAAAGGCGGGACAAAGACAGAAACTCACACACTCTACATTAGTCATCAAACCTGCCGTGGGATAGTTCCTGCTTCCAATGGCTATGGGGGGGCGGGGGGAGGGGAGGGACTGATACCTTTAGCCAAATTGGCAATTCTCCATACCCCAAAACACAGTACTTTTCTGCTACCCCTGTGCTGCTTTGGAGCAGTGGCTCTCAACCTTGTATCCCCTTTCAGGAGTCTGATTTGTCTTGCTTACCCCCAGGCTTCACCTCACTTAAAAACTGTTTGCCTACAAAATCAGACAAAAATGCAAATTGTCACAGCGCCCTGCTACTGAAAAACCGCTGACTTTCTTCCCCATCGTATTTACATTTCAGTGTATAGTGCACAGAGCAGTGTAAACAGGTCATTGTATGAAATTTGAGTTCGTGTTGGCTTCACTAGTGTGTTTTATGTAGCCTGTTGTAAAATGAAGCAAATATTGAGAGGAGTTGATGTACCTCCTGGAATACCTCTGCATACTCACAGAGGTACGTGTACCCCTGGTTGAAAGTCACTGCTAGATGTCTACGAATATCCAATTCCTCACAGAAGAGGCAAACAACATTAAATTCAAGTCTTGATAGATTAGTGGGAGAGGAGCTGGTTTTCCCATAGCGTTTCTTATAATATATGTCGGTGTAACTTTTAAGTCTGCACACGGCTTCTGATAGTAATTTAGGTTCTTAATCATCTTTTATTTAAAAAGTGTTGCAGCATGTCTTTAAGGAGCCTGTGATGAATATCTCACAGGTATAACTCTCTCTGCAGCTCTCCTGCTATCCCATGTCTATTGATCTGTGGGTTTCTATTCATTCATGCATAGAGATAGGACTCATACAAAAAGATGTTAAAACCTTTGTACCATTCAGAGAAGCTAAGGAACTAGGCAGAAACTTCCTGAAAAAATTTCCATATACAACAGTTAAGAGAGCTCTCTCTGTCCCACCCATATCATCGGCCCATCTGCCTCGGGTGAAGGGAAAGCAGCAGATAGGCATTTCAGAAGGGGAAGGCAAAGGAAGTTATTTCACTTCTTGCTATCCAGATCATGCACCTATCTACACAGAAGACATTCTTTGCAAAACCTCCGGACGAAGTACATTACCATGCACAAGGTTACTTGGAAACAGCTAACAGAACACCTGGAAAAGCCTGCACATGTTTCTTTTATCATTTTTACTCTTTGAATTGCATTCAGATCCCCTCTCGCTATCAGGCGGAGGGAGATAAATTCAAGAGGAAAACGCACATTTTCCCATGTCCCTTAAAAAGCCTTGAATAAATATTATCAGTCCAGTCAAGTGTGTCCTGCATTCGAATAGGTGCAAAGCGGCAGGGACCCCCCGGAAGGAGGTGCCTGCGCTTCAGCTCCATCACACTGACAGACAACACCCCACTCCTAACAATGGCTTTTAATAGCAGGAGCACAAGCTGTTCTCCTGGGAATTAATTCCGGATGTGGCATAGGTTACTGTCTCAGAGCTTCACCTCCACGCTAACCTCCCAGTCGGGACTTAATTGTTGGTAATCACCGATTTCCTGGGAATTATTTCTTAAGCAGAGTCAAGAACCATTCTCTCCCTGTGTGGTTTGGCATACACAGAGTCCTGCTAACCAAACTGAACTCTTCCATCGGTAGACGCGGGGGGACGGGGAGGAAGGCATGTAGCAGTCCAGTGGCGATAGTTTATCTTTAAACTTAAAGTTCCAGCACAAACACAAACACAAACCTTAATGAAAGCCAAGGTAATTCTGCCAAGCACACACCCTGTTAACAGAAATGGCACCGCACACACGGCGCTCCATTTCCTAACACTGTATTTTTTCAGCATTACTTCAATGGAATGATTATTGCAAGCAAGAAAGCCCAAATCCCCAGGGGGAACGTGCCCCAGCAGAAAGCCCTCTTCACACGACGTTTCGCAGCAAGGCGAGAGCCTCGTGTCACATGGTTCCGTCCTCTCTTCCAAATGGAAACAGGCTTGCTAGCAAATCAGTGTGCGGGTCTGTTCCATTCCCACAGCACTCCTCACCCTGCTTCTCCGCTCGCAGGCCCTGGGCCCTCCCAGCACAGTCCTGCATCGGCCCCAGGCACTCGCTCTGTCCCATACCCCCCAGTAACACTACCCCCTCCCTCTATCCCCCCAGGTCAGCAGACCTATCACGGAGCTGTGCATTCACACCCCACACCTGATCTCTTACCCCTGCCTCACCCTTGGCCACAGCCCTCCCTCTGCAGCCTCGGGTCACTGTGTCATCTCAGTAGATACCTGTTACCACAGTTGTCACCTTATCTGGGATCCCTGTCACCAAACCTCTGCACATAGCTTATGTCCCCAGTCACTGTGCCTCACCTTGCCCTGCATCCAGGGTCATCAGAGCGAGTGCCTCGTCCTTGTTGCCTGTGACATCCATCCCGGGTCTTATAGCAGAAATTCTCCCTGAAACCTCCTCTCCTTTCAACTCACTTCACAAAACACTTCACTTGCAAACCCTGCAACACTTAATTTGCTCACTCACGATGGGCACAGGCCCAAAGTGATTTTATTACCAGTCCCCTGGTCTCGTATCACCCTTCTCTTTGCCTCATGTCTAAAATGTCTCAGAGGGGTAGCTGTGTTGGTCTGTAACTTTAAAACTTAACAGGAGCAGGAGCATTAACTGGATGTCGCATTATAAAGCCAGTCTCCCCTGCCTTTAAAGAGCATTTCTAAACTTCAACAGCTAAGTACTGGGCACTTCCAGACCACTTAATTAGACTCATTAGCACAGGTCCCACAATTGACAGGTACCTTTTTTTTTCTGTTATAAATAACTTGGCTTCTGTTATTTCCACTCTAGCTCATCATCACACGAAGTGGATTTTGCCCACAAAAGCTCATGCTATATATTTTGAAGGTGCCACAGGACAACTCAGCTCAAGGTATAGTCAAGCCGTGTACTCTGTGTCAAGGCCTGACAAACTGCTGACACTTCATGTGTACGGATTGTGTACACGTGCAAGGAGGGTGGGGCGCACAGCTCTCTCACTTTGACGTATCAGAAGCAAAAATCTCAACGTGCAAATCGAAAACAAAGCAAGAAAGGCTGGACAGGCTTTACCCAGGCGCACGGAAGTGGCATCAGTTTGCTTAGCAGCTGGTCTCCTTTGAGTGAATGATTTTAAATGGGAAGTTATTTTAGAACACTGGTAATGACCGCTTCAGTTACAAAAATTACCCATATCCCCCTGTGCACATAGTAAATCTGCACCACCAGAACTTGGAGACCAAACCAAAGAACTGTACAAAGAACCAGAACAGAGCATGAAAATAAAACCACAAATTGAATCAAAAAGAGCCACCCAAATGCCAACTGAAACAGTGATGCAGGTGACACCTTTGCTCTCCAATCTGCCCAGGGTTTTTTGTATCCAGCAAGTGGTTTTACTTGATATATTTGTAGTGGGGCTATCAATTAATCGAAGTTAACTCAACGCGATTAACTCAAAATATGAATAATGATTTAAATAATTAATCATGATTAATCACTGTTAAACAATTGCAGTCCAATTGAAATTTATTAAATATTTTAGATTTTTTTCTACATATTCAAATATTTTTATTTTAGTGACAACACTGAATACAAAGTGTACTGTGCTGACCTTATATTCATTATTAGAAATATTGGCACTGTAAAAAGGAAACAAAAGAAATAGCATTTTTCAGTTCACCTCATACAAGTACAGTACTGCAATCTCTTTAGCGTGAAAGTTGAATTTACAGTGGATTTGTGCTACATGATTGCACTCAAACAAAGCAGTGTAAAACTTTAGAACCTATAAGTCTACTCAGTCCTACTACTTGTTCAGCCAGTCGCTCAGACTAACAAGTTTCTTTACATTGATAGGAGATAATGCTGCCTGATTCTTATTTACAACTGCTGCATTTATCCCCAGTGGCTCAGGTCCTTAAGCAGGGGCTCAGGGCTGGAAGTGTGGGGGGTGCAGGAGTGAGGGTTGGGGGGTGAGGCAGAGCTTTGGGCAGGGGACTGTGTGTGGTAATGGTGGGCAGGGGGGTGAACCTCTTCTCAAGATTCGTACCAAGGCTCCTTGCTCTTCCCCTTCTTATCCCTGTCAGGGAGAGACAGCAAAGTGCACAGCTTGTCTGCCCACTGCGCTCCCAGCCAGAGTGAGGAATGCAGAACACTGTGCACCTCCCCTCGCTTCCTGATGATGGGGAACAGCCAGCAATGTCCTCGTACAAATCTGGGAGAAGTGGGAGCTTCAGGCCCCCCAACCTCCCCAAAGGTGTGGGAAGCCTGGGGCTTGGGGCAATCCTGTACAAGGGGCATGCTCAGCCAGCCCCTTTCTCCTGCCTGGTGTTTCTGTTTCTTTTCTGTTTGGTTTTCTGAGAAGCAATCCCATTCCAGGCACATCCCATTTTCCTGGCACAACTAAAGCCTGACCTTGCTTTAAGTTATAAATTTGGTGGACCTAGATCTTAGCATTTTGAAGGAGTTCTTAAACAGACAGACAGACAGACAGACAGACAGATAGACTCTCTCAAATATATAGGAGATGTCACCTGAAAGTGAGAACAGACATTTGCATGGCACTTTTGTAGCCAGGATTGCAAGATATTTACATGCCACATGCGCTAACTGTTCACGTGACCCTTCATGCTATGCTCACCATTCCAGAGGACATTCTTGCATGCTGAGGATGCTCATTAAAAAGAACAAACATTAAATTGGTGACTGAACACCGTAGGGGAGACTTGTATGTCTCCTGTTCTGTTTTACCCACGTTCTGCCACAGAGTTGATGTGAGAGCAGTCTGGGATGACGACCCAGCACGTGTTGTTCATTTAAGAACACTTTCACTACCGATTTGATAACATGCAAAGGAAGTGCCCAGGCGAGGTTTCTAAAAAGAGGCCCAGCACTCCACTCAAGGTGTAAGGATCTGAAGCGCTGTACAAGCGCTGCAAGAGACGAGGTGTGGCGCCTGCTTTCAGGAGTCTTAAAAGAGTAACACTCCAAAGCAGAAACTGCTGAAACTGACCCACCAGAAAAGAAAATCAGCCTTCTGCTGAAGGCATCCGACTCCGATGCTGAAAATGAACAGGGGCCGCTCTCGAGCAGAACCCGTCACCAGCATGGCCTCTGGAATGGTGGCTGAGGCAGGAAGGGCCACGTGAGATTTGGTGGGACCAACGCCAATCATTAGAGAGGTCGTGCAGCTTGGCTGGACTGTGCCTGCAGCCTGCCCCGTGCTGTCTGCAGCTGCACGTCTTCCAGCGCCCCCAAGCTAGGGTGTGGGACTCTGGAGTCCAGAGGGGGGCACTGCAAATGCCAGTGAGAGACGTTTCATTTACTGCTGCGCCCTACACTTGTCCGCTGACTTTATTCAACTGCCCCCTGTGGACTGGATTTAGTGGAGACATTAGTCTGTTATTCCCAGTTTCTGTCAGTCGTTACGGAGAGGTGGGTTTCCTCTCATGTATGTACATTGGGTGTATATTATTTATAATTGGTATTTGTGAGATAGACCCAGGCCAAAAATTATTAGTATCGTTATTAGAATAGGGTTGTTCCCGTTGGTTCTCAAGGCAGACCACTGAGTGTGTGCAGGGGCCAGCCAGGTGGGGGCAGCCCCAGTTTTAACTCCTCTTGGAGTAAAGCGACTGCAGGAGGGGGCTGGATAGAGGATTCCCGTCTCTCCCCGCCCGCCAACATCACCCTGAGATACTCAGCATCACCTCTTCTGTCAACAGCATCTGGCTCCCGGGCACCCAGGCGACTGTTGCCTGTGCCCAAGTAACCCAGGGAGGAAAGGGGGAGGTTACATTAAGGAAACAGAGTGCGGGGCCTATGTCTGGAGTTTATTTCAAAATACCGAAAGGCCTTGGCAGCGCCCATCAAAAGGGACTCAGAACCCTGGGTTCTCAGCACGTTTGGCCGAGCAATCCGCCAGGGTGGCGGGTTTGGGGTTCCCTTTACCACACTGCTATGAAGTCTGAGATAAAGTGAGGTATTTAGGGGGTTTTGTGGAGGTGCACAGAAGCCTTTATATATATGCTTATAATCTGAATGGAAAACTGCCCAGCAGGTGCAACCTTTCACCGGTCTACCGGCCATATGCATCGAACGGGAAACAGCTTCTCTGGCCTCTTCCCTCTGTGTAGGGCTGTGCCAGGAGAAGCTTGGTTAGCTCAAGAAACTCCCCACTCCCCCTAACGAGGAGCAGGCGGACCACTGAGATTGCATCACAAATCCTGCTGCAATCAGGCTCATGTTCAACAGGGAAGCATGTGCACTACCGGTCCCAGCATGCACTCTGTCCCAGCCCCTTGAAACAGGACAGATCACTCCGTGCTGGAATCTATACAGTCTGGATTACACCTGCCTATTAAAGATGAAGGCAGCTTCTTGTGGAAATCAATCTTTTCCACTTCAGCCGCCCCTGCTGCACAGCCTGTCCTTAGCCAATGAGCTACAAAGAAAACATTTCCGCCTTCCCGTTGCAGAAGTAGATGGAAAATCAGCAAGAAATCTCTAAAGGACGAATAAACATAAAAAATGATTCAATAAGATGTTAGAAGAAACAGGGGAAGGACTTTATCTTAGAACTTCACAGCTGTATGCCCCATATTACTGAGACTATAACTAGTCTTATTATATCCTTTATTTCTTATTTAATAGTATTAAATTGATTTTCCCTCAGATATTGGACTTGCACAGCACATCTAGTTCTTAGTGACTTTTAAACAGATGCTGTGAGATATCGCCAATATAATTTTTTTTATTGGCTTGTGTTAAGTCTGGAGGGAGCTCATTTTCCTTTCAGTTCAAAAATCTCAAATGCATCTTTTACTCATGTCCAAAGGAACCGTATTTATTTGAGCTCCATTTTTAAAAAAATGAGACCCAAAGCTGATGTGCAAAATAAAACCTAATTGGGATTATAACTCTATTTTGCTTCTTTAATATTTATAAGAAGGGCCTAAAAAGGATTGCTGTTATAATATAACAGTTTTGTTTCAGCTTGTTCTATACATTAGACATTCAAGTTTTATCTGTCCTGGAAGACAGCATGATAACTGAAGAACTCCTGAAATAATGACATGAAAAGAGAGTGCAAGTGTCAGCAATTAAGAAAGGAAAGGATTTTTTTTTAAATGTAGTTTTAGGGTTTTTAACCTATTAAATAGCAAAAACTAGCAAACAGGTTGAAGAAAGAACATCTTTGTTAAAGATTTAGCACCTCTTCATTTAAGGTGTTAGTACACTCACTCTATATCTTCTGAATCATCCTTAAGGTCTTTCATTAAAGCCACGGAAGACCAAACTTGACATTGCTGATGTTGTTAAGGAAAAAACAAGCAAAAGAAAAATACCTAAACAAAAATCACAACAACAAGCCCTTTACTGACTTATTTATATTTCCTAGAAAGAGCATATAAAAGAAGGCAGATTGTCCATTTAAAAAATATTCTTTGCAGGTCGTCTTCAAAGTTGTCTAAAAGGAATTAAGAAAGTTGATTTATCATCCAAATAAATATTGTACATATTATTCCTGACAGCCACACTATGGCTCTATATAATAACCAGATGCAATGGAAAGAGCTTGAAAACAAAGAGTGCTGTTTTATTTCACAAGTGGAATGGAGGGAAACGAATAACTGTTTACAGTAACACGAAAAGCAAGCTACAGTGCACATGCCCACGACAACTTAGTCAGCTCAGACTCTATGTGCATTCCAGGCTACTGTGTAAAGACAAGAGAGAGAGTTTCTAGGATGCTTGCTGTTTACCTAAGAGACTATAAAAGGCAGCTAGGGAATCATTACATTCAACTGGGTCAATCTGAAAGATGCAAATACGTATTTAAATTTGGTCCATGTCATTGCAGTTACAGCGTGAGGTGAGTGGCTACCAGTGTGGAGTGAGCAGCTTTTTCAAAGGCGTGTCCACTGTTCCACATACCACTGACCGCCTTTGCAACCCAGAGACTGAAAATGGGAATCTATCGGACTGCCAGGACCTGTTTTAGCCAACAAAGGACCACGAACACATTGGCAAGCTAGAGAAAGACTATCCTTACAGGTATTAATTACATTAACTTGAATAAAATTAAATTTTAAATAATTCATTATAACATCTAATTCTGGGGCCAGAGAAGGGACTATTCATTTTCATTTGTGAAGGAAAAGATGAAAAATTCACTCGTGAAAACAGTTTGACTATTAATTTGAAAATACATATATTTTATACATTTCCCATAAATCCGGAATTTACATGACATATATACGAACATGCTTCTTTTCCCTGCTTAAGGTTTCTCTTTCTCTAAAAAGATATCACTTTGGTATAAATACAATTACTTACAGCCTTTTTTCTGTTTATACACATGAAAAACCAACCCTTGGTACCTTCACCCCTCTAAGAGGAGTACCTAATACAGTGGTTCTCAAACTGTGCCCCCCTCTCTCCCTCCCTGCCTTCCCTAGCAGCCGGGAGCCCACACTGGCACTCCAGCCTTGTGTGCAGTGTGCAGGACAGGGCTGCCAGAGAGTGGGATAGGGATTGGGTTGCAGGATCTAAGCGGAGCTGGGGTGCAGGAAGGGGTGAGGGTACAAGGTCTGGGTGGGAGGTAGGATGCAGGAGCAGGCTGGGAGTAGGGTGTCTGGCCCAGGGAAAGGTTCAGGAGCAGGGTGGGGGTAGGTATCTGGCCACGGAGGAGAATGCAGGAGTGGGCTGGGGCTGCGGGGTCTCGGCAGTGGGCAGTGCAGGAGCAGGGTGGGAGTGTGGGGTCCGGGCATGAGGAGAAGGGGGCACTTCCTTGCTTTCACACCCATACTGCTCCCAGGCACTGTGTTCCAGGCAGGGCCTGCCGCTGCTCCCATTGGCCAGATTCTGGCCAATGGGAGCAGTAGGGAAAGCGTCCAGGCAGCACATCAGCGTGCTGCTGTTCCTCCAGCTGCGGGAGGGGGAATGGCAGCGCACAGAGCCGCTTCTGGCTCTGCTTTTTCCCCGCGAGACGGATCTGGCAGGGAGGCTCAGAGCTCTCCCCCCCTACTCCACGCAGCTTGTGCTGGTGCTCCAACCTCGCAGGGAGGGCACGAGGCTGGAGCGTCAGCGCAGGCTCCCCGCTGCAAGGGGAGGGAGAAAAGAGGGAGGAGGCTGAGCTCAAGCCACGGATCACCTGGCAGGTGGCTGTGGACCACTAGCAGTCTGCAGACCGCAGACTGAGAACCACTGACTTAAGAGAAAACTCCTCTCTGGCTCAAGTTCTCACCTCACCCAGGCGTTTATGCGAATGCATCGGATCACATTCGTTTAGATTATTATGCTCCAAACACTAACCCTAAAAACCTCTGGATTTAATGGGAAGGTGGGGGGGAGGGGCGGAGGAGGACTATTTTAGCATTTTTAAATTACAAAAGTATGCGCTACCAGACCTCTGAACACAGAGTCTCACTTGGATGTGTGCGGCTGCAGTGTGCACACTGAGTATTAGGCTAACGTAAGCTGCCTTTCATCAACCTAAGTCTGTAGTATAGCCAAGGGCTGCCTTTCCTTGCCTTGAAGACAATCCTTCTTTTGCTAAAAGTATTCAGGATTTTCCAAAGAGGCCATTAATATATATTTAGTGTACGTAATGTGTATATTGAAAATCCCTCTTTTTAATCCTGATCAAAAGGATTCAGATATTTTCTAAGTTTAATAACTAAGGCTATCTATCTCTGGTATCGTAAAATATCTACTCTGTGTTTTAACAGCGAGCCTGTTATATCGAAATATAACGGGCTCGCTATTCCGACGTCCCTGTAACCTTCATTGCACAAGGGATAAAGGATGTTTTGGAATAACGCTTTATTTCGAAAGAAAATAGAAATAAACTACGCAATTTGCATAGTGGAAATTGTATAGCTTATTTCGAGGTCAGGGTGCAGTGTAGACGCATCCTAAGATGTGCTAATGTTTGACTTCAGAATGGCAAAAGGAATTAGCATTTGTTTTATATTGATAATGCACCTGCTTCCATTATATACTCAAACCTTTTTACATAAACATGTAAAAACTTACAACTGTTCACCTTCTTGCAGTATTTGGAGTCTCACCCTAATTTAAAAAATGGTAAATGAAGGGTATTTTACATTGAGTTGGAAAAGCAACCACTCGAAAGCTCTCTTTCTATGCTCGTAGCTTCAGAGCCATCATTCAGTCCTGCACACACCAAAAAGCAGATGCCTTTTAAAATGAGGTTTATAGTGACATGCTATCACAGTCTTAACTCTACAGGTACAAACATGCTGCTCACATAGGAAAGTTATACATTAACCACAATATATTAAGATTTGTTTTATCCTGTTCAGTAACTTCCCCAGTTTCGTACAATAAATGAACTACCATAGATTAGATAAATAAAAGGAAAGATTCTGTTTCCGATACCTAGGCTGTAGATTTATTTTTGTCTTTTGGAGCCTTTCAGAACCGTGGAGCTTACAGCAGTGTTTTTTAAGTTTGTGTTTTGTTCTTCATCACAGCTCAGGGTTATTGAGGTTTTCTGCCACAAAAGCCACTTTTTAAAACAAAGTGGGGAGTCTAAAATTAAAACAACTAATAACTGGGGGGGCTAGCCAAGAGGAGAAACATCACAGACAGAAAAAGTAAACACTCTGTTCAATTCTGCTTTTCAAATGAACTAAAATGAGACAGTTGTTATTAACTGCAGCATTTTCACTAAAATAGAAGTAGAATCCAAGAGAGAATATATATATATACAAACATGAAAGAAACAGAAGGATAAAAACATTCTAAAAGGGCAAGATGAAAATGCCAAACCCGGCAAAAAAGAAAGACAAGAAAACTCCAAGCATGTGAATGTGAGAAGATGACTGTATGTGAAAGAGATTAATACATTTAGAAGGAAAGGAAAAGAGGCTGATACACAGAAAAAAGGACTTTGAACAAATATTTTGCCAATTTTAAAAAGACAATAGAATGAAAAAAGAAACAAAATAAATAAGAATAAAGACAGAAAATGTAAAACATAAGTATCTGAAGGACCGTCACCCCAGGTTCAGTATCCCATATGAACCTGCCTGGGGACTGAGGTCAGCTGGGGAGGCTTTGCTTCTTGTTCCCCCACTTTTGGAGATAAGATTAACATCTACACGGAACAGGGCATTCTCAGCTTTTGCTCCCAGGCTGTGGAATTCTCTTCCTCGGGATATTCGCATGGCGCCAATGCTAGCGTTGTTTCGGCGTCAGGCTAAAGCCACCCTTTTTACTCATGCTTTTATTAATGTTTGAGTCTGTATGTGTGTGTTCCTCCTCTCTATATGTTTTTAGCTGGTTATGTCCCTCTGAGGTCTCATATTTTAAATTTTTATATATATTTCTATTTTTTTTGTTTGTTCTTGTAAGCCGCCTTGAATATTTTAAATAGAAAGGAGGGGTAAAAATATGTAAATAAATAAATAAATAAAAAAGGAAAGTGATTTCGAGCCAATTCCAGTTATCAGCAAAACTGGATTTGTTTAGATGTTAAAGAGGAAAACTTGCTTAGATTACAGTGCAATGTGGATTATTCGAGACCTCAGTGGGACAAATGTAGTCAGCATCCCCCATAATACTCAGGCAGAGAGGCATAGGTGAGGTGTTTCTGAGGGAAGAGTTGGTCTAATCATCCAAAATTTCCACAAGCTATGAAAAAGTTTTGGTAGCTTCCCCATCACTACTCATTTCTGGACAGTAAGGGTGCGCCTACGCTGAACCTAGGTCAAAACAAAATATGCAACTGGAGCTACGCAAATTGCGTCTCTTATTTCAATGTTATTTTGAAATAGGTTATTGGCGCTGTCTACACAGCACTTCTTTTGAAATACATCGCTATTCTGAAATGTCCCTTTCGGAATGAGGTTTACAGGGATGTCGGAATAGGGCGCCCATTATATTTCAAAATAACGGGCTCGCTGTGATGCTGCGAGATAGCTATTCTGGGATACTCTGGGATCCCAAAATAGTGCTGCAGTGTAGACGTAGCCTAACAGCGCTTTCTGGCTCTGGCAGGGACTGGATGTACGGGTGCTTTGGCAGTGCGGGGCTCTTCTGCCTGTTCCTAACCTGCAAGTGCCATAAGTCTTATGAGAAAGCCAGTTTCATCAGATGTACAGCCCAATTCTGTGGATTTAAGAGGTCTGCATAATGTTTGGAGAAGGATCTGAACCTTTCTAGACAGCATGTCAGTTCTATTGCCACTGGACTATATTCCTGAATGGCAATTTCTGCATTTCAGCAAAATCCAAGATATCTGTGATATCTCTCGATTTTAGCACAGCTTTCATAATTAAAACCTGCATTTTTTGCACTTTGTGACCCGTTTTGTATAAACACCACTGGATCTATGAATTCTGCAGGACTGTGTGGTATCAGTATGGCTAGGGAGGGTGTGGGAATGCTGGCCACCCTCATTCCTTTGCAGTCAAGTCCCAAAGTTTTCCAACGGCCTCCATGTATTGGTGTTTTCCATTAGGGTTTTCTGAGACTATAAAATCAAGGTATTCAATGAGTTTTAGCTTTCTACTGCCTCCATTTTGTGCAGACTGAAGCGAGCTGCATCTTAGTTTTACATGCTGCCCTTAGTTGTGTGAGGGAAAAAATGAGGTGCTCTGTCCAATAAAGTGATGGCTGGAGTAGAGGCCAGGAAAAAAAAATCAAGCAAAAGAAACCGGTTACTAATGAACTGGTATTGAATCTCAACAATCTCCTAATGACATGTTATAAATAATTCAGCGCTGATGGAGCAAAGTTCAGTGTCAGAGGGTACTGAGAAACAAGGTAACCCCCACCCCAACAGGAGGAGATATGAAGGAGAAAAGGTTTACTCTAAATAGCATATAACACAATGAATGGCTTTCCCGTGAATGGATAAACTAACCTATAATCAACATCTTAGCTAATGTCTTCTTAGCTTCAGCCCCCTCCATTGGCAAGTCTGCCCCAAAGCATCACCCTGCGTTACAAAGACAATTTTGTTCCCTTTTTTTTTTTTTTGCTCGTTTGTAATTTAAAAATGCAAACAGCAAATGACGAGGAGGAAATTTGAACTTGAACCCATTACCTTGTCTGCAGTCTAGCTAAATGAGTCTCCAATCATACAACTCACAATCCCAACAAAACTGTACAACGGACTTTGCAAATTTGAATTCTGAATAGCGAGGCCAGGAGAACAGCGGTGCTGGGGCCGAGATCGCAAACAGCAGGAAGAACTGCAGGCTGGCTGGGACTGCAGTGCCGAACAGGATGGGACCCCAGAACTGGACGAGCAAAAGGCAGCAACAAGGTGCCTTTCTCAGACACAGGCCTGCCCAACAGCCAGAGGTACCAGCCTACACTTACATGAGAGCGACAGTTCCTCTAAAAAAAGACCAAAATATTTTTCTTTCACAAAGCTTGGCTAAAAGGGGCCATAGACTGGCTGCCGGGTGGATGATTTCCAGTCCAGTAACAAGTAACAGCTTTCTATCAATACAGAAGCAGAAGTATAATTAAAGTCTTTGATTAACCCACTCTACTCTTCCAGGGCACAAATAGTGACTATTGAGATTCCAAAGCAATTGTTAAAATGCAAAGTTACAAAGACTCTTTTGTTCAGACAATCAGCAGAGAGAATGCACAGGCAACACCCGAGGTGCTATGAAGTCTAATTTGAACATTAGAAGAGTAAATCACCCTGCCCAAAAAAACAAGCTACCCCTCTCACCCAGCCCCAAGTGCTGTGATGATGGACAGAGAGTCTAGTGAAATCTGGAAAAGCCCATACAAAGTACTTCTCCAAAAAAATAAAATAAACCCCACTCAGAACTTGATCCAGAATCCTAGAGGTGAAAATACCACTGAGCTGTATCTCTTGTACTTAATTCATTATAATTATTTAAGTATTTTTCACTAATAAAATCTTAAATTGTAAAGCAGAAAAGCATTGAATGAAAAGGTTTGCTGGCGAATATAAGAAGGATTCAGTGAAAAGCACAAAAGCTACATGAAATTTTAAATGCAATTATCTCAGATTAGAATATTTGGCTTGAAAGATCTTGAGGGTATTGTTTTTGATAAGACAGACCCACTTGACAAGGCCTGTCACCACTCCAGGTTGCTCTGTTGTCAACTAAAGATGAAAGGACATCACAAAGAATTAACTTCAGCATTTAAATATTTGGAAATGTCAAAGAGGTCATAGCGGATCTATTCCCTTACACAGCATATTTACTTGATGAAATTTGTGGTAACAATGTGTTTTTACTTTTCATTCAACTTGGCCCAAAATTCTGGTAATTGATCATAGGATAACGAGAGCTGACAAGGAAACAATGTGATTGGCTGAGCTCTGTATCAGTCACAGCTGTTGCAGGTACACACTATGCATTTTCAGACTTTCTAATAGCAGTAATTGGTGACTATAGAAAAAAAAAAACCTGCTAAATCTCTTCATGTAGTTTCCAGAACCTTTTATTTGGTTTCCAGTTTCACTATAGCCAATTTAAACCCTTTTATAATTAATACCTCCCCACATGTAAGATCTATTGTTAACGACTTCTTCTGAGCAGTCTAAGTACCCCCTACAATATTCAGTGGTCTGCTTCTCAAATAGGTATTGGTCCATTGTTTGGAACAGTAAAGAGACACACACAAAAACCGAACCCATAATATTTTTGTTGACCTTTTAGGAACATTAATCATGTTAAATTCCTTAAAAGTCACCTTATGTTGCACATAGAGACAAGAGTTAAAAAATCTGATTTAAAATAACATGTGGCCACATTTGCTAGCATCTGATTTTACATTTCCAGGGTACATTAGCATCTCTAAATAAGTGGTAAGTTAAAACAAGTTAAAGTGCTGTTGTATCATGCTAATTTTTTTCCATATATGATTTGGAGAGAAAGGTCAAGTCTGCTGTCACTTCTCTCTAACTGATGCTCAGAGCCTGTGTGCATTGAGCATGATATATTTAAAAGAAGCCAAGCAATCGGCCATTTTCTGCATCAACTGTATTAATCATAAACCCTCCATCTTGAGCTGAAACGAGAGATTAGGTGCACAGGAATACGCAGAGGAAGTTCTTTCCCTGCTCAAAACTGAACGCATCCTTTCCCCGTTTCAGACACATTTCTTGTACAGTGAGAAGGGGGTGATAATATTAGCTATAATTTATAAGGTAGACTGCCTAGGAAACAGGAATCCAGCTACAGATCTAATTGGACAATTGAGACCTGTGTCCAGGACAGACAACAAGAAGGCATATTGCAAAACCAGGTGAAATGAAGAGAAAATTGAAGATGTGAAATGCGGCTGGACAGGGTATTTTTTCATATATGTATATCATATCTGCACACATTGCACATGGACAATACAACATGTACGGGTTGTCTCTGCATAGATGAGAAAGAGATTGCAAGCAATAGTAAATATATTGTATTTTAGCCACAGCAGTAAAAATACCAAAAAAAGGAATTAAAGATGAAAAAAGAATGCCAAGTTACTGTAATAGCTGCTCTCCGTCTTGGGCTCAGAATTACATCGAACACCTTAAGTTGGCTGTTCAGAAAGACTTTTGTATATTTCTGTAAGCAATTTTATTTGGAACTGAAACAAATATCACCTGATGTTTAGAAAATGTATGAAGATAGGAGGTGTATTCAGTCGGTATAGTTTCTTGATTATAGTTATACTCTGCATGTGTAATAATTTGTAACAAGACAAATTATTTCTTGAACTATTACTTATGTATTAAAATATTTAATATATTTAACTGACAAAGGAGACAGCTTGTGTCTAGGCATCGCGCGCTACGTCCGTAAGAACAAGAACACATTACCAAGAAACAAAACAATCCCAGACCTAGTGGTAAGTTTTGCGTGGAGAAGGAACAGAATCTCAACAAGCTCCCCAGATTTCACTTTGTGTGGTTTAGAGTTGCTCTAAACTCTTCCTATTCAATACCATCTCTCTGTTAGGGGTTTGAATGCTTCTTTGTAGTACTGTATCCTGAGCCACACTGCAAATTAACTTGCACTGACATTGGCCCCAAATCAGCAAAGTATTGATTTCAGGGGGACTTCAGCATGTGCTTAAGGACAAGTATGAGCTGAGGTGCTTTGTTGAAAAGGGATGAAATTGCTCACATGCCTAAACACTTGCTGAACGAAGCAAATATGCATTGGGTTGTAATATGCTGGTAGCACTTTCAAATCTTTGTTAACTGATGCTTGTGTATGGTACCATTAAATCAACCCAGAAATGACCGCAGGAAACCCAGAGGACCACACTATGTGAACCAGATGAATTTCTTATATAAATAATAAATACTATACAGATTATGGAACCAAATGCACTTTTTTAGTACATTTCATCTGAAACTCTCAAAGTGCCTTAGGAACATAATTGAGTCTCATAACCCACATGTGAGAGACAAGGACTATTATTAGCACCATTTTATTGATGGGTAAACTCCAGTTCATTGGAGTGAATTTAACCAAGACCACAAGGAGTCCTGGGAACAGACAGCTGGTGATGTATGTAACATATGATCCTAAATGCAGCAGAATCCAGGTGTCCTGATTCTCTGTCCACTTGGCCATGCTCTGTTCACAATAAGAATCACAAATAGGCACAGAAACGAAAGATGATTTTAAGGTGCTCCTGTATATTTATCTGAAAACTCACACACAAGGATGACCTAAATTGTCTGCTGATGTGCTGTAGGCCTAGAGTCCCAGGCAATCTTCCCCACCACTTCATAGCTACTTACAAATCTAAAGCAGCCCAGGAGGCAGTAGTGCTATCTGCCTCTCTCTCTTGGGCGGGGTTCACAACAAGGAAAGCAAAGCTTCCTTTGTTGGTAGAGTTGCATGCCTTGAGCTAGCGAGTGGGCTATGGCCTTATCTTACACATGTGCATGGATGGGAGATGTAGTGGAAAGAAGAGAAAAGAAATGAACAGTCTTTCTCCAGGGACCTCACTCAGGAATGAAGAGCTCTTCCCAGACACTCTCAGGAATGTTCCTTCACAATTCTTCTAGACTCTCCAGAAAAAAGGGAAACGCTGGCTTTGAACAATCAGAGTCTGTGGCACAGAGAGGAGCGGCTGGAGAAGCAGCCGAGGCCTCTCTCCCGCTCTCAGTTTCTCAAATATCCTTCCCAGATGACCCATCTTGCAGCACAACAATGGGTGGGCAGAGCACTTCTAGGAGGGAATCTGCAGGGTGGCACAAGAGAGAGAATTCCCCCGTGAAATGACCCGCAGTGACAGTGCTCGCTGAATGCTCCTTTCTGGACAGAGATAAAAAGTTGGACAAACTTATGTGAAGGCGATTTTGTGGGGTTCCTACCAGGTGAAAAGCTGAGTCTTTTCTTTTTTTTTTCTTTTTTTTTTCTTTTTTTTTTTTTAATTAAAATGTTCTGGGTTAAACCAGGTCAAAACGGAATGGGGCCAACTGGGAAAAAAACTAACTTAAAATGTGAAAAATATTGACTGTTAAAGGGGAAGCAGGATTCAGGCAGGAACTGTTTCACATCAGTCACTGTACACGGGGTGAAGACACAGAGCACGGTACAGGACAGTATTACAGCGAATGCCTTTTTAACCACCAGGGATTACAGTTTGTGGTAAAAAGTGAGTTTAGCCCTCAGATAGGTGAAATGAGACTGCTGAGGAATACAGTCCCTGTCCCTCTTACTCTGTCCCCCCCTCTGCTTTTCTCCGCCTCTTGTGCCTTGTCACCTGTCGGATGGCAGGCTCTGTGGGTCAGGGATTGTCCTTTGAGCTGTGCATGTGTGCACTTGTCACGGGCAGTCTGCTGTAGACTGGGCCTAACAGGCACACACCCTCAGTTACCCCTTCAGCAAAGTGCCCAGGAATAGTTCAACCAGCCTCCTTCAGTGCAAATACAGCCCTTGTGAGGACAGTTACACACGCCCCCTGCACATAACAAGCCCCAGTCCCAGAAGTCAGACAATATACCAAATGCTGGCCCAGTACCTCACCACGCCCCAGCTACCAGAGGTGGCCTCTTTGGCTTTGTGACTTCAGCCCTCCAGCTCGGAGCAAGGAGGCATCTCTCTCTGTTGCTCTCAGCCCCTCCAACCTTCTCTGGCCTTGGGTGTCTCTTGCTCGGGAAGGAGACCTGATTAGGCCTCTGTTGCTTTCTTGTTCTCAGCCCTTTCCAGCCTCCCAGCACTGGCTTGGCCTCAGGAGGCTCAGAGGGATGCCACTGATGAATATACCCTCTTTCCAGGAAGATACCCAGAGACCTCCTCCTGCCTTATTTTCAGCAGGACCATCAGGTGATGCCTGGCCTGGGGTCCTACATTCTTCACAGCCTCCCTGTGCTGGGCCGTACCTAGCAAACGGGACCCTGATTCGTGCCACTAGGCACTACTGCAATAGGAATGGTAAATAATTATTAAAAACACATTCCCGGCCCACTTTTGCTGCCATTTTCCTCCTCTCACTAGTCTCCTCACTGTCCCCACTTCCAGGTTTTACAGTCACTGAAGGATTTAACCATGTTGCACATGCCTAAGTCCCACTGAAATCGATGAGACTCCACCGTGTACTTCAGTGTGTGTTGAACAAGGGCGGATTGCTGAAACCTGTCAAATGAGTTTTGTTTGTCTCCAGATTAGCACCCTCACAATCAGTTCTGAGTCTCTGCACGCTTCGTGGGCATGCCAACTCTCCGAAACCTGATGCTTCTGCTTTGGACATCCCAAGTGCTAGAGTCCTGGCATGGCACTTATTGTCCTTTCTTATTTAAAATGTTGTAGCGCCCGAAGGACCCAATCAGAGCTGGGGGAGTCCAGTAAGAAACAAATGACCCATGCACAGCTCCAAATATTCTGAACAGCTCTGCAGAAGATCTCAGAAAAATGGAAGCACCATCTCCTGAGCATCTATGTGCTAGAAAGGACCAACTCAAACAAGGAATCATCATGTTCCTACACACATAACAAGTCTTTCCTGCTGCCCCAAAATATCAGGAAACCAACCTGGAGATCACACAGGAAACCCAAACTATCTGAAGATAGCCAGCCAACCCAGAAACAGAAAATAGAAACAACTACAAAAGCTCTACAATCAACAGAGTATCACTCTCAGGAAAAACCACTTCACCTGGACCCACCACCACTATTCATATCATCATCACCATATCAAGACTACCCCTAACCGGAACTGAAGGCTCTGATAGCACAGCAGCATGTGGAGAACTACAGTACACCTTTAACTAACTCCAGCCCAAGGAATTATTTTATAATAAAGCCACCGCCACCCACAACCACCACATCTCCACTGACAGTAATAAAAATAATCATACAGAGGCACATCCTCTTCTTCTGTGGGTGAAATCCACACTGAATTGCTACATACACTGCTTCAGTAGGAAGTCAACTCTGAAATCCTCAACAAACTTTACGTTCACCACAATCTCTCCATCACCAAGAGGGCAGCGATCTAGTCCCTGAAATACAGCCATCATACTGTGATCAAACCCACAAACAAAGGGGGAACCATCGTAATCCTTAATTGCGAAGACTACATTAACTCTCCAACACACAACTCTCCAACACCACCAACTATAAAGAAGTCAGCAAAGACCCCTCCCCACCCCACAATTCACCCAGGAATATAAGAACATTATCAAATCCTTTCCCAAATAACTTTCCCAAATAACAAAAAACTCTACAACTTTATCCCAATGTGCCCATTCCAGGAAACTGCTACATGCTTTCCAAGATATACGAGTAAGAGAATCTTGGCAGAACCACCATATCTACCCATGGCATTCTCACTGAAGGAATAGCAAGACAAAGGGTAAAAAAGCAGCTAAGCGAGAGACCTAATGTGTTCTCCACTGAGGAATGGGATGTGGGGTGTGCCCTTAACGTGGAACACACTATTCGTTTGGTAGATGACAGGCCTTTCAGGGAGAGGTCCCAAAGACTGGTACCTGCAGACATTGAGGATGTGAGAAAGCACATCCAAGAACTATTGGAAGCAGG
>JANRFK010001785.1:40254204-40289696 GCA_030068395.1 Apalone spinifera | reverse complement strand
GGGATATTTAAATCCCCGCTTCATTAGTAATTTTGGTATGTCTCATTTACATCCCTCTGGCAACACAAAGGGCCAGTTTCCTGCAAGACACCATCAGCTTCTTCCAGAAACTGTGCAACATTAACAACCTTCCCCCCAGAACACCACCCTTACCCAGTAAGGATGTTACCTCCCTGTACACCAACATCCCTCACAATGACAGCATTGCTGCATACCTCAAACATCCACAAGACAATGGACAACCCTTGGAAATCCATCCAAAACACATTGCCAAACTCTTCCATTACAGCTTTATATCCAACAACACTTTGTCTAAACCATGGGAACAGCCATGGGTAGTAGGATGGGCCCCAAAATGCCAACCTCTTCACATGTCACATAAGGAAGAAATTCTGGAAGAATGCAGCACACAATCAATGACATAGCTGAGATACATCAAAGATATTTTCATCCTCTGGATAGATGAACTAACGTCCCTCACCAATTTCTATCACTACTTCAACAACCACCACCCCTCCATCATACACTCTCTAGAATACTCCCACCCCAACATCAACTTTCTGGAAAGCACAATCAGCTTCAGCTATTTACGAGAAATCCCTGGGCCACCTCACGTACCTTCAAAGATCCAGCAATGGCACCTGCTGTTTACAGCCAGGTATCAGATACCAAGAATTTGCTCTGTCAACAATGGATGCAAAACCTGCAGACATATCTCCACTGCTCTGATACTCAGAATCCCCCATAACACACCTTCCAAGACCCCTGGGTCCTACACATGCCTATCATGACATATGCTATTCGTCTCCACTGTGCTTTTGAATGAGTTTGCACAGACAAAGGATAAATGACAACAAATCCCTATCATCTGCTGGCACAACTTTTCACAGAGCGATCACGCCACGTCTGAGCTCTCAGTCTTCATCTTCAAAGGAACCCTGTACAACGCCTCCAAAAGAGGAGCGTGAGAATGTAAATTCATAATTCCGCTGAACACTCAGAACCACGGACACTGGTTTTATGGCTTATGAACAGTTTGTAAAATACCCTGCTGCCTGCTAGCCCTTACTGGCCCACTGAATTTTAAGTGGTCTCTTTTAGCATGCATTGGCCCCTTATGCTTACCAAGCTGTCCCATCTGGTATTTAGATTGGACTCCATGGCTCTCTTTTCCAGATCTGAAGAAGAGCTCGGTGAAGCCATTCCTTTATCCCTTCCACCCACAGAAGCTGCTCCAATAAAAGATTTGACCTCCCCCACCTTGTCTCTCGTGAGTGAGTATAACAAACACGATTGGGAAGAGCAAGCATAACAGTATAGTAGTTACTTAGGCTGGTGAGTCTAAGGGCAGGTCTTTAGAGTGGTCAATCCAGACGGGATTGATTTATCGCATCTAGCAAAGCCACAATAAAAAAAACCACCGAGTGCTCTCCCGTTAACTCCAGTACTCCACCAGAACAAGAAGCAGAGGTGGAGTCGACAGGAGAGCATCAGCTGTGAGCTTACCATGGTGAAGATGCCGTGGTAAGTAGATCTAAGTACACTGACTTAAGCTACATTATTCACATAGCTGAAGTTGAGGGTCTGCGGTCGTCTGGTTTGATTAAGAGGTAGAGAAAATGCACCGACATTAGCTGACGGCCTCACATGATTGAAATCAACAATGCAGTTGGATAAAGGCTCAATTTTTATGCAGCATCCCAAAATGGTACTTATGCAACAGCATTAGTAAATATTATTATTAAATATGTGGACCTCATAAAGCTATGTCCATCCAAGAGCTCAAAAGAACTTTACAGACATTAGCTAGTTATAGCTCATAACACCAGTGGTGAGTGAGTATGGGACATAAACCCTATAAATCACATCTCCCATTACTAAAATGCAACCTCTTCTGGGATGGAAGGCAGCAGCTACTAAACGGCAAAGAGCAACACTTCAAGGCACAAAATGAAAGATGCTTCCGTGTCCAATACCACTTCCCAGGGTCTCCCATCTAATTACTAAGCTGGTACATGCTTGTTGAGTGCGAAGATCTGACAGAATCCAAGCAGACAATGGTATTGTTGCGGCACATCTCCCTACACACTAAAAGCCCATCGTACCTTCTAATGAAAAATGGGAGGGACAGAGAGATTCCAAAGATGGCCATGACCTCAAGATTTAATGAGCAGAAAAAATTATGAAGGATACAGCCTCCTCTGCGACCCTCTCCAGAGCACCGGGAGGACAAACTCCTCTACACTCTGGGTTTTATGTTAATTGCATTTGAATGGAGAGACTATGGATTCCTGTCAAAAATTAAGTAAGTCAGTACCACTTTCTCTCAGCGTGTCTGCTCTAAGAAGCCACCTCTTTCATTTGCCTCGTAACTGCCCCTCTTGATCTGAATTTAATGGGGATCTAAAGCACAGTACTTGACCTTTGCTCCCAGGCTGACATTTTCCTCCCTCTGCCTGTATTTTATATTGGCCTGGAAAGTTCTCACACAGAAGCAAACGAGGGAAAACATTCCCTTCTGAAAATCAAGCACACGGGACATGAAGCTTCTCTTCTTGGGCAGTAGATCCTTGTAGGGGTCTCTGTGTTCACAAACAATGTCCCTATTGATTATGTCATGGTTAGACTGGGTTCACGCACTATTAGAGGAGATAAACGTTAGTATGACATGTCGGAAATGCATATTATATTTTAAAAGTGCAACATATTTTTTCTCTAATTCAAAACAGTGAATATTAAACTTAAAGACTCTTCCTAGTGCCTGTTAGTGACAGGCAGCACTCCCAGAGGGGTGACTGCCTTTAAAGACAGGTAAATGAGGGCCCATATAAAACAGCCAAGTATTGATGTTGTAGTAAAATTCCAGAAAAACACATTGGCAGACAAGTAAATTTGTCACTAATAATTTAATGTAATTTCCCTAAAATGGAGGTAATAGGTACTCAGGGAATACACCTCCAGGGTTTACATCAAATGTGCATGTGGAAAATTGTGAAATAATTTTTTTAAATGTAGATGCTTTGTCTGACATGTTAGTTTATGATGAAAATCATTCTCCTGAAATGATGAAGGAGATCAGAAAAATTATAAGCCTCCAAATATACACAACTTGTATCCCTCCTAGCCCCCTTCCCAGAGATGACAGCTTGGATACTGGAAATGCGGCATGCTGAGATCATTTGTTTGTGTTTTAGTTCCTCCTTTAAAATGATGGACTACAATTACCAAATATTAATGAACCAATCATGTTGCAAATACTATTTCCTGTGTCATTCTGAGTTATAGAATCTAATATCAGGCTCATCTGAAACATTCCAAAATTGCCTTTTTTTTCGGTTGTGAAGTGACAGCTCAAATTGTATTTAGTTGCATCCGTCCGACCATGAGCAAATCAAGTACAAAAATTGCATTTTCTCTAAGTGTTAATGCAATTTTTTAAGCTCATCTTCTATGATGGCTCACTTTGCACCACACCGGATGGTATTAGATGCTGCTTAAGTACCATTATCAATTATAACACGTTGCCAGAAAATGTAAAAAGAGCACTTGTAGGTAACACAAGGAGTGAAGTTCAGAGAGAGAAAAATACAAAGAAAACATTCCCTCTGCTTCTTCAAACGCTGCACCGTTTACATCTCATATTACACACAGGGCTATTTGCAGCTATAAATCTGAATTTCATTGCAGATCTTGGGGGCTTACTGTGAAAAAAGGCCTGCAGTTTTCTAAGGCAATAAGGAAAAACACAGCTGCCACTAGCCTAGATTCTCATCAGGGTGGGAGATTGGGAAGAACCGCAAGAATTATAAATTGATATGAAAAATAAAATTATAGAACCTCCATCATTTCTTTATATAAAATTGGCAGAGTGAAATGAATTCAGGAGACCATAAAGAACCTATCCTCCCATCCCCCAATAAGCAGTCAAATAAGCCCGCTCTGTGTGCACATTTCATCAAAGGTGCAAGTTTAACACAGCTACTGGAGAAAAGCCTGATCCAATCTAGCAGCAGGTCAGAATAAGTAGTCCCTAGCCCCAGGTGCAGCTCAGTTGCATGTGCAGTCGCTGTAGCTGGACTCAGAATAATTTGTGGTATGATTTTCATGAACTCCATGTCTTTGTTGCACACGCATATAACCCCAGTATATTCATGGCACGCAATTATTTACGAAACCTCATTTTTCTTGGTGTCTGTATAACTAGAATGTTGCTGTCCATAGGGAAGGTTACAAACAAAAGGCTTGAGTATACACATTCTCCAGAGCCCCTGCATCATTTGGCCCCTCTCCTGGTAGTATGGCCCTACCAAATTCCTGATCACAAAACCATGTCACAGACCAGGACTTTTGGTCTCCCCCATGAAATCTGGCCCGTTGGGTCTTTTACCCTGTACTACCGAGATTTCATGGGGGAAGACGAGCATTTCCAAATTGGGGGTCCTGACCCAAAATGGAGCTGAAGGAGGGTCACAATGTTACTTTAGGGTGATGTTGGTATGGCCACCCTTTACTTCTACGCTGCATTCGGAGCGGGGTGGCTGGAGAGTAGAGGCTATTGCCCAGCTCTGACGGCAGCAGCGCAGTAGCAAGGGAAGAACTGCAAGCCCCCAACAACCTTGCAAACTCCCTCCATAAGTCTGCTTTGGGCCAGGACGCTACAATTACAGCACCAAGAAATTCCAGATTTAACTGCTGAAACGGTGACATTTGATTTTAAAAGTCCTCTGACTGGGAAACTTACCAAAATGGATGGTGAATTTGGCAGGGCCCCAGCTCTGAGGGACTGCATACACTTTATTTCAGTGCTTAGGTGCTCACAGGGGCGCGCTCCCCATCTTGTTGGATTGGACCTAAATGTACCATCACCCAGTGCTTGGTGATTTTTGCCTCAGTCAGGCATCACAATCTGCACCGGAGGGGGTGGAGCGGGGGCGAATACAGCATCATGTCTGAACTCCGCATCTGACAGCTTTTTTGCTGATTGCACAAGAATTGCAGAAAATTTCCATTTTTTTAAAAAAAACCCCAACTTTACCTTTTGTGACTAAGGCAGAACCTGCGTGTTAAATTCTGCCTAGGGATTTCCTATATTCGTTTCTCTTCTGTGAAAAATATATAGTAGCATTAAGGGGGCCAAAAAAGAAAAAGCTCCTGATAAGTAAATCCAGCATTTGATTATGTTGCATTTGCTGCTGGGTTCATACCTTGTGAACATACAGCGATGCCCAGACAAAAAGTCATATTCACTAAGCAAAAACAAGACCTATCTATTTACCTAGCTGTTTCGATGTTTTTACAGTTTCAAAGGCGCACAAGAGCATGTTATTCATAGATAACACCTTGTTCTTACAAAGGGCTTTCATCTGTAGAAATCCGAGTGCTTTACAAGGCAGGTCACTGCCATTAATCCCCATTTTACAGAGGGGGGAATTAAGGCAGTGAGAAGTAAGTGACTTGCCCAAGGTCACCCAGGCCAATGGCAGAACCAGAGCCAGGTCTCCCCAGTCCCAAGCTCTAAACACTCAACCACAATGTCAATGATTAAAATTGAAAGAATAAGAAACTAATTTCCTTTTCACCAGCAGCGCTTCTTATTCCCGTCTGTATTGCATCCGTTTGCACAATGAACGTGGGCTTATCTGGTCCTTTGGCTTCTCGTCATTTTCATTTTCTTCTGGTTCTCATGAAGCAGAGTAATGCTACAGTAGTTGGGTTAGAAACAGAACAGAAGCAAAGTTGCATCCACAGAATCCTGTTTTCAATGAAATTAAAATAACGGAACCATTCCTAGTGAACACGGGCTTTGCCAAACTTTGGTCTGTCACATTTACAAAAGCTCACGGATGAGGCCCACGCTGAGCCATCATTGGTATTAGTTTTGTAGCCTATGAAGTATCGCTGGAGTGCACAAGGACACCGTTCCTGACCCAAAGAACTTACTGAGATCTAAATCTCTCTTGTCTGACTCATGGAAGTCGAGTTCACTGGAACTACGTCCTGAATTAATGAGAGCAGAATTTGTCCCTAAATGAAAGAACTAGAAACAATTCATCTAGAAGAGATGGACACTGGCTATATCGGGGGCAGAGAGAGAAGTCTGTGAGTTAGTTAGGCTGCTTCCCCAGAGCAACCCCAATACAAAGACAAATCAGGGGTGCAGATACTTGGGGAGGGGGGGTTGTGGAAAAGCTCAGGAGAACACATTACAGCTCCCATCAAAACATTTTTTTCCTCCTCAAGACTGTATATAACCTCTGCATATTATAGTTATGCTTGCGGACACTGTTGCAATACACGCATGTGCTCACACACACACACAAATGCAAAATGCCATCACCTGTATTCCACAGGGAATACATATACCACAAGATAGAAATCAGCGGCATTACACATTAGTGTATATTTAAATCTAACTCTTCCTTCCTCTCCATCTGTGCCTTTGTGTGTGTACACAAGGCAATCATACCCGTGTATAAACCTACATAGATAGAGGGTATTTTTTACAAGGTCTCTTTCCCGTTTGCCTCTATGTTCTTAAAGGATCATACAGCATATGGAAAGATATGACCAGAAACTTTGTTCAAAGCAGGTGAGCTGGATTGCTAGATTGAAAGATTTTTCTTCTTATGTGGGAAATCAGCTCCTTAAAATTGCATTACTGAAGTTTATGGTTCACATTACAAATAGTGCGACTTGCACAGATACATTTGAATTTCATTTAAGATATTGTGAGTTTAATAGGAATAACGGTACCTTATTTTTCACGGCAGTAAAAAAGATGCACCTGCCACAAGCCTGACCATTGTACAGAGTAGGAGAGAGACTGACAAAGGTAGAACAAGAAGGGTTATGAATTCACACAAAACATTATAGCACATCTATCACTTGTTACTGAAAGAGGGACATAATGGGCTGAATTTAAAACACAATCAAAAACCTGTCATTCTCCCTCCCCCAGATGGAAAAATAATAGCACGAGAAGAGAGTCTTAGAAAGAAACCCGAACAGACAAGGAGGTGTTCAGCTAGCGCATGAAATGCCCTGCCGAGGGTGCATAATGAAGCACCAGGCTAAAGCCAGATTGCCCCCAGCCACCAAGAAGCTCACCTTAACGGGGGTTAGCACTTTCACAAACTATTTTGGTACATTTTTGCCACAACAGATTTACGAGTCTCAAATCTGAGCTGTGCTCTTGTCGGCCCCTCCCTCTGCCAAACACCTCTCCTGTCAGACAACGCCGATGCTCTCCTTGAACACATTTAGCACATACAGCTTCTGACCCTCAGTTTCTTCCCTCGGCCCCCTCCAACTCTCGGTTTGGTCAAGGTAAATGTGGTATCCAGAGAGTCAGGGTATGCTGGACACTTTTGTCAGTAGGAATAGAAGAACACCTCAAGAAGTAGCAGTGTCTTAACAGCGTCCTCTGAAATGTACTAATAGCTTAAAAATCACGGTAAAAAGATTTTCAACCCCCTCCTTTTATGTACTCCCCCTGCAATTGAAGAGCAGTGCATGCTTTTTATTATTAATTATGTAGAATCAAATCTCCCCCCTCCCACAATATGTTAAGTAAGTTAATTTTAGATGAAATATGGCCCCCTTGGAAAGTATTTAGCCTGCCTCCTTCTCTATATTTCCCTGGGATGCTAGAGTGCAGAGCGCATGAATCTTTTCTCCAAAAATAAGTTTGTATGAGAGTAACTTTGTGACATTAACTAACAACAGCCAGGAAGTTGAAAGTTCAGGATGAGGCTTCCCCCTTATGCAGAGAGGGGGAGAGGGAAGGGGAGGCACGCCATTAAGATGCAGCATAAGGCTTACGTTTTCAGTTCCTGGTTATTATCCGTTTAAATGACAACCTGATATTTAAATGTATCTTCCTATTGTGGATTTCTTTGCAAGGCAGAGGGAGGGGAGAAAAAGGCATGGCTATTATTTCTCCAAGAGATAGGAGCCAAACACATTAGCAGTTTGCTTTTTAATGTGTATTAGCTCCCTGGCATTTCACTGATCTGAACGGGGATGCCCCTGGAGCCAGCTACAAACTGGAAGTGATGCTTATGCTGGGACTCAGAGATTGCAGCTAGATGGGGCCATTCTGATCACCTCCTGCCTAGCACAGGATCATGGCAGAGGCACACGTACCACGCTGCCGAGGTAATAACTCAGCACAGGCTATGAATCCGGTTGCGTTGCAGTCTGATGGGCGGCTGCTGCTACTAGCATCCCAGCCACGACAGGAAGGCAATGCACTGATGGCCCCTGTCTCAGGGCAGGTTTCCTTGGGCTCTGGGGCACTGCTGCTCTGTTCCAGGAACACACACCTAGGCTTTGCAGCACGGATGTCAGCGCTCCCCCCTTCTGGCCGACACATTGACAGAGATGCTCCAGCGCTTACGGACAGTGTATACTGAAGCCGTTCCCTAGCCAGCGAGTCTGAAGCAGGAGACAGGCTAACGTGCCACAGTGATGTGTGTCAGTGACGAGGTCTGGGGCTTGCAGAGAAATTGCACTGTTATGGCATCGTGGCTCATTGCCCTTCTCAGCGGCAGCCCAGCAGAACCACACCTGGGCACTGGGCACGTGATATACCCAGGCTGCTGCTCAGCTGGACAATACTGAGCTCAGGTCTCTTCCGTGCTCCTGGACTCAAGGAAAACACAACCCAACCCATCTGAAAGATGGTGGATCGATAACTGCAATCAGAAGGCCACTGTCCCAGGGAAACCTGCACAAGTGAAAGCCAGATATTGGCAAACCCGTCTCTTGATAGCCACACGGAGGCCAAGGAATCTGTGAGATGAGGACAACACAATCGCCTTTGATTGGGTATGCGATGCTGTAGCTAAGTAAGCTCCCATTTTAACACACAACCTTTCTCCTCGAGCATGCCAACGTGCCGTTTCAGAAGCCAGCCGTCCTTTTATCACCACTCTACGGGCGTGTCTACCCTAGGAAATGATTTCAAAATAGCTAAATTCAAAAGAATAACTCCCAAAATAACAAAATCGAAAGAACGTGTCCCCAGTTCGGGGAGCCTTGAAATGAGTCTGAGGCAGGCTCTGTTAATGTGGACGTCTCACCTTGGCTCAGAGCCCCAGGAAGTACTGGGGAGTAATTGCTTTAAATGACTTTGGGGCGTATGTATTTCGAAATGGGAGCAGTGGAACATCCACACTCCCGCTATTTCAAAATAACTGTTTCGAAAAAAGAGTTATTCCCCAAGGAAAGGAGAAGTACAGATTTCAAAATAACCAGCATGTTACTTCGAAATAACGGGCGTGGCAGTGTGGACGCTCTGCTGATTATTTCAAAATAAGGAGGGTTATTTTGAAATAACTCCCTAGTGTGGACCAGGGCTAAGGGAGCCCCAGATGAAAGAAATATAAAATAGACTGCCACCCCCTCTCCAGGTCTAACACCCTCGTATGCAGCATGTCTTAACTATGCACACCAGAATCCACGCCCCTAGTTGTAAGGCGATAAGATCTCCATTTCCAAAGGGTAATCCAATCCAACAGCACGCCATTATCACATCTCTGGCCACAATGCTATGCACTCATTTAAATATTCAAAAGGAACCCTCTGTCACAAACTTGGCATCTCTTCCAAGAAAGGTACCTTATGAATAAGAAGGGCCATGTTGGATCAGACCAATGGCCCATCTAGCCCAGCATCTGTGTTCTGACCATGGCAGGTGCTGAAAAGGAATTAGCAGAACAGAGCAATTATCAAGTGATTCTCCATCATCTGTCCTCCAGTCCCAGCCTGTGGCTAACAGAGGGTAGGAACACCCAGAGCATGGGGTAGCATGCCTGACCATCTTGGCTAACAGCCATAGACGGACCTGCCTTCCATCAGCTCCTCTAATTCTTTTCTGAACACAGTTGTAGTTTCGGCCTTCACGACATTCCCTGGCATCGAATTCCACAGTGTGTTCTGTGAATTCCACAGTGTGTTCTGTGAAGAAGTGCTTCCTTATGTTTGTTTTAAACGTACTTATCTACTAATTAATTGGTATTAATTAACTAATTGAATTAATTAACTCATTCATTGGGTTCTCCCCCCCCCCCCGTTTTGTGTTTTATGAAGGGGTGAATAAAACTTTCCTATTCATTTTCTACACACCAGTGATGATTTGATAAGTCTCTGATCTGATAAAACCGCATATAAAGAACAGTTACTGGATGCCCAGCACTACCTATTGGATATGGGCAGAAACAGTAGTAAAAATGATGATTCATAAGAGGTAGCACTGGAGAACATTTTAGGAGCCTACACTGTAAGAGTGTGATCTTATATATTAATTATTTCAGTGCTTTAGACCTCTCTCTCGACGAACAGACACTTTCAATGGAACCTGATTAAAAAAACAATTTTTGTGAAAAAAAACCCAGTTTCAATTTCACAGATTTTTAAATAGATCCATGGTTGAGTTTGTTAAAAAAACCAACCATTTTTACTGAACATATCAAACCTTGTTTGAAACGATTGTTGAAATAGTTTTGTTTTGCAAATGAAAGTTTTAATAACCATTTAGAAGAACTAGAGGACACCAGATGAAATTAATGGGTAGCAGGTTTAAAACTAATAAAAGAAAGTTCTTCTTCACACAGCGCGTAGTCAACCTGTGGAACTCCTTGCCAGAGGAGGCTGTGAAGGCCAGGACTATAATAGCGTTTAAAGAGAAACTAGATAATTTCATGGAGGTTAGGTCCATAAAAGGCTATTAGCCAGGGGATGAAATGGTGTCCTTGGCCTCTGTTTGTCAGAGGCTGGAGAGGGACGGCAGGAGACAAATCGCTTGATCATTGTCTTCGGTCCACCCCCTCTGGGGCATCTGGCCACTGTCGACAGACAGGATACTGGGCTAGATGGACCTTTGGTCTGACCCAGTATGGCTGTTCTTATGTTCTTATTTCAAGTGTTTTCAATACAAACAGTAACAAATGTAGAGAAAAATGAAAAATAAAACATTTAAAAAATGTAAAAAGTTAACCGTTTGTCACAAAACAATGTTTTCCAAATTAGATCCCCTTTTTTACAAAAATACTTTTCTTTAGAAAAATTTCAACCAGTTCCATTCATCACCACATGCATCTCCAGTGTGAGGACTGCCAGTTGTGGCTTTGGAAACCTTATGAGAACTGCTGATTGTTTATTTGACAGCAGTTTTGTCATTGACACTGTACGTCAGCAAGGAGATTTTGGTTGAATGACAAGTAGTTGGTACTGCACTGTAGATTGTCAGTAAATCTGTGGCAATGTTACCACATTATATTGGCCAATTTATGAGACATTCCTCAGATGGTTTTATATTAAGAAAATTTGCCTTATGGATTGTTTTCCCTCCCTGCCATGTAGTTTGTCACTAGAAGATTTCCCTGGTGTTGCCTGGGTCCTTAACTCAATTAAGTTTTGATTTTTGGAAAATAATCTGAAAATGTCCATGCTTCATTTAAATCATTGCTCTGGGCTGGGGATGAGGAGTTCAGTCTACTGACTGCCCCAGGGAGAGAGGACAACCCCAGCCCTCTCTCTTCACAGCAGGCTGGGGCCAGGTGAAAAGCACCTCTCCATGGCCACTGCAGCAGGCATAGCCAGGGGAGGGGTGCATGTCCCTGGCTAGGGCGCGTGCGTGTGCACACACACACACTCCCTTTTTCTTCACCCTTGTCCCCTGTTGCCCCAATGGGGTAATGCTGTCCTGGTCCCCATCTCTGGCCCCTTGCTGCCCTCCTCAGGTCATTATAGAGTATAAATGTCCCTGCTTTCCATCCCATGTCCCCTGCTGCCCCCATGTGGCCATTATGTATCAGAACCACCCCTTTCTATTTTATGAGAAACAATCCCATTCCAGGCACATCCCATTGTCCTGGCACAACCAAACCCTGGCTTTGCTTTAAGCTATAAGAGGAA
This sequence comes from Apalone spinifera, assembly GCA_030068395.1. Classification (NCBI taxonomy): domain Eukaryota; kingdom Metazoa; phylum Chordata; order Testudines; family Trionychidae; genus Apalone; species Apalone spinifera. Next base: position 40,277,777 of record JANRFK010001785.1, on the reverse strand, counting down.
AGCTGCATACAAAATCTGGTGGTCCAGCTTTTACCCTTTAGGAGGCGTTCTTGAACATGTAGTCAGACACACTCACAGGCAGACAAACTCTCTCAAATATATCTATTAGATCGTACTTAATTATTTATCTGTGATTAGCAATGGACCCAAACATAAACTGGCAGTAGAGAAGAATAAAGAGGTTTTGTTGGAGAAAGATGCAGATATTTCAATTGGTCTCTGATTCTGTCAATAGTACTGAACCTACATTTGGGAAGCAGACACTGGCCATGAGTACACCCTTGCTTGTTATGTCTTGCTAGAAAAGACAGAGGGGACTAGCCAGAATATAAGACAGATGCCCATGAATACTCAACATAACAGATGAAAGTGTATTTATTACTTTGCCGGGACAGAAAGGCTTTCACTGACTTATATGATCTACTGGTACCCACTGTGGAAACCAAGTCTAGACAAAATCATACCATGCCATGCTTCCAGAAAGTAAGGGTCTCAATCTGTGTGTTCAGCGTGTGCTCATTTCAACAAGCTGCTGGACTGGGACTTGGCCCATCCATTTCTCTGTCACAACCTGCTTAGAGCAGTTCATTAAAGGTGGGATTTTCAAATGTGCCCATGTGACTTAGAAGCATAAATTCCATTGACAGTCAATGGGTCTCATCCGGCTGAGTCACTCGGATTTTCCAAAGGTATCTGTTCAAATCTCTTCTCCAGAGCAGTGAGAGATTTGTTTCCCTATCACCTATTTCTGTGACCACACCACTTTCCACACTGCCTTGTCACTGCTAACGACCCTCCTTTGTCAGTTCAGCCAACAGCACTCCCTGAGACAACTTCCAGAAAGGGAAACTGTCCCACAGGGCGAATGTGCAGCTAACGAGCCACCTGCCATTTTCATGGCCCAACTGGAGTATTGTCAGGGCATGTCTATACTAGGAAATTATTTCAAAATAACTAAATTTGAAATAACTCCTGAAATAACTCTCACGAAATAAGCTTATTCCCTGGGGAAAGCAGGAGTACAGATTTCAAAATAGCCAGCCTGTTATTTCAAAATAATGGGCTAGGTAGTGTGGGTGCTCCCCTTATTATTTCAAAACAAGGGGGGTTATTCTGAAATAACTCCCTCATGTGGACCAGGGCTTAGAGAGCGTGCCACATGGGGGGAGGTGACTCCTAGGTACTTTCTCCCAAGAGGAGTGTGTACATTCAATTTTCTCCCCTACGGGGTGGTGTTTGGGCTTTCAATGCATAGTTCTTCACAAAGGATATTGACATGACAAAGGCTGCACATCTGTGCCCACTCCGATAAGAATGTATATCTAAGGGCTGGTTCTATAGCACTAAGCAGAGATGCTAGATTGGATTGAGAGGTAGGAATGAAAAATCTGGTGGACCCAAACTTACAGTGGACAGGCAATGATCAGAGAATCTAGCTGATGACTTCTTGGCTCCAGCACCCTGAGCTCCACATTCTACCCCAGCTACCCAGTCCCTTTCCCTTCTCCTGTAATGTGCTGTTCTTTTCTTCACCCCAGCTGCAGCCCGTGTTCCTTTCTGTCCCATAGCTGCAGCCACCTGGTTTGGAGCCCTTCCACGCGATGTATTTGTTATTGCATTCAGGCTTCACAATCTTCCCCATTTGGGTGGCTATGAGGAGCCCATACAGGTCTCAGTAAGGCAGCTGTGTGTTCCCTGATGGGATGAGGCTGAGAGAAAACAGAAGTTCCCCAGTATAGGCAGAGGCTCCTGGGAGCAGGTTCTTTCTGTCTCTTTGCCCGGCCCTTGAGCAATCCACTAGTGCCACTGCTGTTGTAAGGGTTTGAGGGAGGGCCACACAAATTCAGATTTGGGAGCTGATTGGTTGGCAAGGCCCACCAAGGCCCACCTTTGGCTACATCACTGGGTTAGGAGAGAAAGAGATATGTGAGGTAGATGTGTGTGCGGAGGTGGCATCAGAAGTCACATTGGTGCATAAGAACCCCTACTAACATGGGATGTAGAGAGAACAACAGGTGACCAAGGAAGATGCCTCCTGAAAGAAGGCGAGGAGATTGTTCCAGCTACTATCTGCATTCTGTCCTCCAGGATGCTACCAGCAGGTCATTCTCCATGGAAATGTTGCTCCAAAAATGAAAATTCTGCTGTGAATTAACATTTCTAAATGAAAGGCTTTGATCTGAAATGTCAGAAACATTTTCTCTTGATCAAGAACATTGACATTTTGACAGTTCCAAATGAAAATGTTTGTGAAATTTTCATGTGTGAAAAATGTTGGTATTTCATCCTGATTGAAGACAAAAACATGTCACGTGTGGTTCTTTCCACCAAAACAAATGCCAGAATTCCCCACTGGATGAAAATTCCCTTTTCCAATCAGCTCTCCCACTTCATGACAGTCCTGCTCTTGCAGCCATTGGGCCAAATGTGTGCGACCCAGGGTCTGATCTAACTACCCATTGTGCATGAATGTACACTAAATGGCAGACGTTACTCAGATATTTCATGAACCTGAAACAATGTGATCCAGAATGCTTTATTTTTCCCCAATTTTACTAGAGGAAACATGACTCACTAAAGAACAATAAAAGAACAGAACTGGTGAAAAAAAGAACAAAGCTGCTGTCTCTGGGCTCCAGTGGAAGGAGAAATAATAGCGGTTGATTTTGTTGTTGTTGTGTTTTGCTAATGGGACTAACTGTCATTGTTTCGACTCCAACAAGAATAAATCCAGACCTGGCCAGAGGGCAAGGCCATGATTTGGAGAGTGTTTGAAACACCAAAACATTTAGTTATAGTGGGATCCCAACAAAGAGAAAATTTTAACTGACATTGATTTCCCTTTCTCATTCTAAACATCAACACAAGAGAAAAGTTGTCAGCCTGCTTTTAGTCCTTTCACGTCAGAGAAACCAACTTCAAACAGGTCCGTTTACACTGGGCTTGTTGAAGCGAGAGAGTCTTGGCCTTGGGTTTATTAGCAGAAGGGAGGAGAAAAAACATGGACGTCCCATCTTTGGAGTCTCCAAGTAGGATTTCGAAAATGGGGAAAAACCTCCATGCACATTGCCCACCCCAGCCTCCAGTTGGTATCTTTTAAGGTAACTCTTTTAAACAAACGCAGAAACACACTGACGAATGCACGCACGCACGCACGGTAGCTGTTAAAAAAAGCCTGTTCCACCAAGATGACGATATAACACATGCAATTTTTGCTTTCAAACCTCCAATCATTTCTGCAAAGAAAAGCTGAGTGGTTTTCCTAGTTAGGGAGCAGCATAGCTTGAAAAGGAATGGTTGTTTGTAGAGAGATAAAGCAAAGTAGCAATATTTTGTGTGTGCATGTAACACTGAGAGAACTAGTCATCTGCACGGAAACTGAACTGAGGACCGCCGGAGCTTAGTGTATGAGCCTCTCCCACATGAGCTAACGCCATCTGCCTGGCAGCTCAGGCTGTAGAGCAGGTTCATTATTCTTTCTGGAAGTGGTCTTGGTGCTATGAGATGGGACAGTGCACCATATCCAGGCATTGGATGGGTGACATGTAATCTTGTGAAAATTTCTTTCAAAAGGAATTAAATACATTCATTACATTTATTCTTTAAATCAATTTCATAACTGTCTTCAGGAACGATGGTTATGAAAAGGAGAGAGGAAAGTCACATCTATTCATTGGTTGAAAAAGCCTGGACCATAGCTCATAGAAGGCATTAAAGTAAAAAAATCCATTTACTCATGTCTGAATATTCAGAGCAGAACATTCAGAAGTCTTCACAACCCATCGTAACTTTAGGCATTCAGGGGCTGACCTTGCCGGAATCTGGCGCATGCCACCTCCCCCAGGTCGACCGCAGCTGGGATGATGTTCCACCATTCTTCCCATGACAATGTTATCGAGGTTAATTCCATCTCTGTCCATCTTAATTCCATCTTGGTCTCTGTGACCAAGTACATACGTGTGTGTTTGATTTCTGACATCAGCATCTACTTCTTTCTAATAATATTTCTAACACTAATATTTCTATCTTTTCTATTCAGGAGCTATGCAAGAATCTTCACCAGCACCACATTTCAAAAGCTTCTGTTTTCTTCCTTGTCCATGGCATCAACTTCCCATGATTCACATCCATAAGTAGACATAGAAATGTACTGGCTTTTCACCAGTTCCACCTTGGTAGATGCCATAGTTTTTCTACTTTCTTATGGGAAGCCATAACTGAGTGACTCTTTCCTAGACTTCTGCCAATTTCTCTGGGCATCCTTTTATGTTGGATACATTTAATTATCTGGGATCATATCTATCTACTGCTTGTACATTTTCTCTGTTAATCCACATTGTGGAAGGAATTAGTAAAATATAATTCACTGGCATTTCTGCTCCCTGAAACCAGAGAAGAAGGCAGCTATCAGCGATGAGTGAGTCTAAACTGTTTCTTTATTGCTAAACATTGCATCTAGAGTTTGCACATCACTTGGTCACCTAGGGTATGTCTACTCTGCGGGCTAAAGTTGAATTAAGATATGCGACTTCAGCTATGTTAAATGAGTAGCTGAAATCCAAGTACCTTAACTCAGCTTTTGGCACTGTCTATGTAGCCGGAAGTCTAAGGAAGAACACTCTCCCTTCGACGTCCCTTACTCCTCGTGAAATGAGGGTTACAGTAGTCAGAGTAAGAAGTCCATTATTTCAAAATGATTTCAAAATAACACTGCTGTGTAGACGTGCCCCTGCTTTGCTTCATATTGTACCTGCAACAGCTTCACATTCTTTTCATAAAATGCCCATTTAAAATAGCAGTATAAGAGAGTAGTGGGGAAAAGGGATTGAAAGGAAAGATTCTGAGCAAGATAAAGATTCTGAAAATGGAGGGGAGAAAAAGTGTGTGTGTGTGTGTGTGTGTGTGTGTGTGTGTGTGTGTGTGTGTGTGTGTGTGTGTGTAATATTACAAAATCACTTTTACAACACTGCTTACATTCCTTTCTATCCTTGATGGCAAATGACTTGCAAGGTGTGCCGAGTGCATCTGGTTGGAAGTAAAAGCACAGTTCCTAGGTGTGGATTTTCTTTACAATTAGTGCTCTTAAAGGCTGCCATCAGCACCCTCAAGACACTGTGAGCTTTATTACATGAATGCATTTGGTCTGTCAAATGGCACTTTGCTCAATGAGGGTAGAATCCACAATGCTAACAAATAAACCAGCATGGTTTTACAAGGGAAGCCAGAAATCCCTGCGACCCAATTTAAATCCTTGAAATTAAACAGGCAATATAGATTTGTGAACTATACCATCCTACCCCAAATTCTCAAATTGTCCATACCTGTACTACACAATACCCAGTTTGAAAGGGAAATTACTTAGATCCTATGAGTAAAACCCAAATTGTAAAGACTCCTTACTCGTCACTCAGCAGACAGTAAAATTAACAGTAACATTTCCTAGTGTAAAGCATCATAACGGTAACAGAAACGGTTGTAGATATCAATAGAATTTTAATAAACTGGCTCCACAATTTCTACTGTCTCCTTCATCAGCTAATATCCTCACTGGGTGTATTTCCATATTCATTCCCCCTTACATTTGTTCCTACTATCTAGAGAGTTGGATACAGAAGTGAGAAAAATGTCTGGCATATTGGCTACGCAGGCAAATGGTTTTAAATGGCACATGCCAGTAGAAGAGAGCAAAGAAAAAATGCAGCTAAAACCAGACAGACATGCAAAACTGGCTGCACATGGAGAGCAAGCTGCAATACGATCTGTTTGGTGAGCTGTTAGCTGAGCCTAGCAGCCTTCTAGACAAGGCTGAGAGCTTCTGAACAAGGGTGTAGCCTCCCACCCTTTGATTCCTTATCTTTTTAGGATCCTTTGATAAGGGAGCAGAGCTAACACAAGGAGAACAGAGCATTAAAAAGCCAGTTCCTAAGTGACCCAGAAATCTAGCGAACAGGGAATTTTGAAAGACAGTTGGAGCAGGAGTGCCACATACATTTATTGAACATTCTCTGTATGTAGGCCAATAAAAGCCCTCCTCAAATACAAACACACAGACAAACAAAACAAAAACCAGGCAAGAGTAAAACTAATGCAGGCCCAGTAGCACAGCAGGTCTGTCCAGTTTACTGCACTGAATGCAGCATGTCAATGGGCCTGGGCACATGAGTCAGTATCAAAAGCCTTACTAAGGGCAAGATATACAATATCTACCACTTCCCCCATCCACAAAGCTTGTTATCCTCTCAAAGAAAACTGTTACGTTTGTTTGACATGATTTACAAGGGACGCCATTTCAGGAGGGCAGGGGGACAGCAGCCATGTGTGCTGGGACGCAGCTTGCTTTTCATTCCATTCCCCGGATGCTAAGGGAGCTCACCAGCCAGATGTGAGAGACATGCACAGAATGCACATACTTTCCCCTCACTCCCTTAGCATCCGGGGAACGGGATGAAAAGCAAGCCACGTCCCGGAGTGCATGGCTGCTGCCACCCTGCCCTCCCAAAACGCCCTGGATTATTTGTACTTAACAAATCTATGGTGATTATTACTTGTCACCTTATTATCTTCTAGGTATTTGCAAATTAATTAATTAATTAGTCCATTATCTTTCCAGGTACTGAAGTTAAGTTCACTGGTCTGTGATTCACTGGGTTGTCGTTATTTCCCGTTTCATAGATGGGCACTATATTTGCCCTTTTTCAGTCCCCTGGAATCTCTGCCATCTTCCATGACTTTTCAAAGATAATTGCTAATGGAGCCCATCTCTCCTCAGTCAGCTCCTTGAATATTCTAAGATGAATTTCATCAGGCCATGGTGATTTGAAGACACTTATTTAAGTAATTTTAAATTGTTCTTTCCCTATTTTAGCCCCTGATCCTACCTCATTTTCACTGGCATTAGGTTAGACAACCAATCACTACAACCCTTTTGGTGAAAACTAAAACACAAAAAGGCACGTCTCCCATTTCCACATTTCCTGTAATTGTTTTTGCCCTCTTATTGAGTAATGGGCCTAACCTGTCCTTGGTCTTCCTCTTGCTTTGAAGTATTTATAGAGTGTTTTATTATTACCCTTTATGTCTCTAGCTAGTTGAATGTCATTTGGTGCCTTGGCCTTTTAAATTTTGTCCCTATGTATTTGTGTAACTTGTTTATATTCCTCTTTTGTAATTTGACCTAGTTTCCACTTTTTGTATGACTCTTTTTCAAGTTTCAGATCATGGAAGACCTCCTAAGTAAGTCAGGGTGGTCCCTTGCCATTCTTTCTATCTTTCTTGTGAGCTGGATAGATTGTTCTTGTGATCTTAATAATAGTGTCTCTTTGAAAAACTGCAAAGTGTCTTTGCTTTTCCCCTTCGATTTGCTTTACATGGGACCTTACCTACCAATGCACTGAGTTTGCTAAAATCTGCTTTCTTGAAATCAGTTACCTGCACTGTGATTTTTTTCCCCCTACAATTTCTTAGAACCATGAACTCTACCATGTCATGATTACTTTCACCCAAGCTGCTTTCCACTTTCAAATTCTCAAACAGTTCCTCCCATTTGTCAAAACCAAATCTAGGACAGCCTCTTCCCTAGTAGCTTTCTCCACTTTCTGAACTAAAAAAATGGTCTTCAATATATTCCAAGAACTCTGTGCCTTGCTGTGTTATTTTCCCTACAGATGTGTGGGTAATTGAAGTCCCTAATCACCATCAAGTCCTCTGCTTTTGTTAGTTGTTTTTAAAAAGCCCCATTGACCTCTTCTTTCTGGTTAGGTGGTCTCTAGCCAGAGGCGTAGCGAGGGTGTTATGTGCCTGGGGGCAAAGGCAAAATTTGCACACACACCCTGCCACCCTGCTGGGTGGCGGGGCCCCGAACCTGGCACACGGCTGAGTCCGACGCTGGGGAGGGGGGAGAGCTTGTACCGCATCTTCCCCACTCCCTCCAGTTTGGGGCTGGGCCCCCTCATGCATTAACCCGCCGGCGGAGATGGAGGGGGGTCGGGCTGGGAGTGGGGAGGGCAGGAGGAGCAGGTGAGCCAAGGGATGACAGGGGGAGTGGAGGAGGAGTGAATTGGCACTCCCCTAGCGTGGCGCCCGGGGGCAACTGCCTCCCTCACCCCCTCACTCCCAGCCTGACAGGCTCTGTGCTGTTGAGGTGGATGAAAATCTTGAGGAAGGAGAACATCTTGGGGAGGTGGGAGACAGTCCCACAGTTGGGACCCTCCTCCCAGAGAATACTGTGGCATGCTCTTACACTAATGATACTCCTCTGGAGTAGAGGGCCGCTGTCATTAGGAAGAGACAGGTAACAGTAATGGGGGATTTGCTTTAGTTTGGGTTTCTGATGTTGGGTTGGGTTTCTGATGACTGGAAGAACCACACAGTGAATTGCCTGCCAATTGAAAGGGTTGCAAACTTCCTGGGACATCTAGACCAGTTTATGTGCAGTGCTGAGGGAAGCCAGTGGCCGTGGTACAGGTAAGAAAGGAGCCCTGGAGGCCAATTTAGGATGCTGTGTGAGAGATCAAAGTTGAGAATCTCCATGGTATCATTCTTTGAAAGGATTCCAGTTTCAGAAGCACATGGTAGGCAGGCAGGCAGAACTGCAGAGTCCCAATGCATGGATAACATAGTGTTAGAAGGAGACATTTAGGATTACTATGACCTGGGGAACCCTTTTCGGGAAGGAATACCCTCTACAGGAAGAATGGAACAAGGTTGCTGGCATGTAAAATTAAAAGTCATAAAGGAGTTTTAAAATTAAAGGCCGGGGGAAACCAACAGATGTGGCAAAGCACACAGGTCAGACAGACACATCCCTTAGGGTAGGTCTACACAGCAGCATTATTTTGGAATAAATGACGTTATTCCACAATAACACAGTGCGTACCTACACCACAAGCCTTTATTTCGAAATAATGTCAAGCTGGAGGACTTCTTACTCCAACTCATGGTAACCTTCATTTCACGAGGAGTAAGGGAAGTCGAAGGAAGAGTGTTCTTCCTTCAACTTCATACTGAGTAGACAGTGCTAAAAGCTGAGTTAAGCTACGTCGATTTAAGCTATGTAATTGACGTAGCTGAAGTTGTTTAGCCCTGCTGTGTAGACATACCCTTGAGGAGGATTTATTAAACTCTACAACTTAGCAAAGAACAGAGAATAGAAGCTGATAAAGTACAAGCAGGAACCAAAGAGAAACAGCCAAACACAACCAGGGAACCATTCAATTACATCACATGAAGGCAAACAACTAAATATTGACAAATTTTATAAGTGCTTGTGTACAAATGTAAGAAGTCTAATTAGCAAGGTGGGTGAACTTGGTATTAAACAAGGATACTGATATGGTAGGCATCACATAAACTTGGTACAATGTTGATAATGGGACCCTGTAATACCAGAGAACAAAATATATAGGAATGTCAGACTTTGTCACAATGGTAGGGGAATGGCATTCTAAGTGAAAGAAAGGATAAAGTCAAATACAATAAAAGTATTAAATGAATTCAACAATACCATAGAGTCTCTATGGATAGACATTCCATGCCTGAAAAATAAAAGCATATAGCAGTAGGAATACACAACCTATAACTTGACCAGGGTGATGATGGCAAAATGCTCATCAAGGAGATTGGCAAGCCTTAAAAAAAACAGACAACCCAAAAATAAAATGGGATTTCAACTTTCCCCATATCGACTGGGACCATGTTACCTTAAGATGGGATGCAGAGATAAAACTTTTAGGCACCATGAATGACTGCTTCGTGGAGCAGCTTGTCCTGGAACCCACTAAGGGAGAAGTAATTTAGTCCTAAGTGGGGCACAGGTTCTGGTCCAAGAGATGATGATAGCTGGACCACTCAGCAAGAGTGACCATCATGTAATTCATTTAACATGCTTGTAAGGGGGAAGATGCCAAAAAAATCCACCATGGCAGCGTTTAATTTAAAAAATGGGAACTATACAAAAAAGAGGAAGCTAATTAGAGAGAAATTAAAAGGAACAATCCCAAGAGTGAAATGCCTGCAAGCTTCACAGAAATATTTTTTTTAAAGGGAACTTTATATGTATCCCCTTTTCTCCCCTGTTCCTCCAAAAAAGAAAAAAAACAAACAAACAGTAAAGTGACCCAAAAAATGCCACCATGGCTAAATAGCTAAAGAATTTGTTAGAGGCAAAAAGACGTCTTTTAAAAAATTGAAAATCATTTCCTACAAAGGAAAATAGAAAGGAACATCAACTTTTACACTTGACTTGCCAGAATTTAATTAGGCAGGTCAAAAGAGAATTTGAAGAGCAAGTAACAAAAGACACACAAAAAATGAACTGCAAAGAAAAAATTAAGCACATCAGAAGAAGAGAGCCTGCCAAACAGTCAGTGGAGTCACTAAACAATCAAGATGCTAAAGGAACACTCAAGGAAGAGAAGGCTGTTGTGGAGAAGCTAAATGAATTCTGAGTTTTCACTGCAGACAATATGAGGGAGATTCCCACACCTGAGCCATTCTTCTTAGGTGACAAATCTGAGGAATTATCCCAGATTAAAGTGTCAGAGGAAGTTTTGGAACAAACTGATAAATTTAACAGTAATAAGTCACCAAGACCAGACAGTTTTCACCCAAGAATCCTTAAAGAACTCAGAGATGAAATTGCAGAACTATTAACTGTGGTATGTAACTTATCACATAAATTAGTTGATAGCAGATGTCTGGCAGATAGCTAATTTGATGCCATTTTTTAAAAAGTCTCCAGAGGAAATCCAGACAATAATAGGGGCTGATAAGCCCAACCTCAGTACTGGGAAATGGACTGAAGCTACAATAAAGAACACAATTGTCAGACACAACATGTTGGTAAAAAGTCAGCAGAGCTTTTGTAAAGGGCAATCATGCCGTCTCAATCTATTAGAAGTCTTTGAGTCAACAAACATGTGAACCAGGGTGATACAGTGTACATGGACTCTCATGAAGCCTTGGAGAAGGTCTCTATCTCACAAGCTCTTAAGCAATGTTAGCAGTCATGAGATAAAAGGGAAGATCCTCTGATGGATCAGTAACTGGTTAAAAGACAGGAAAAAAAGGGTAAGAATAAATGGTCAGTTTTCACACTGCAAACTTGTGACAAGTGGAGTTCACCAAGAACCTGTCCTGGGACCAGTGCTGTTCAACATATCCATAAATGATTTGGAGAAAGGGGTAAACATTAAAGCGGCAAAGTTTGCAGATGATATAAAATAACTCAAGATAATTAAGTCCAAAGCAGACTGCGAAGAGTTACAGAGACCACGCTAAAGTGGACGACTGGGCAAAAAATGGGACATGAAATTCAGTGTTGATGAATGCAAAGTAATACACATTGGAAAACATAATCCCAATTCCACGTTCGAAATGATGAGGTTTAAATTAACGGTTATCACTCAAGAAAGAGATTTTGGAGTCATCGTGGAGAGTTCTCTGAAAATATCTGTTCCATGTGCAGCAGCAGTCAAAAAAGCTAAAAGGATTTTAGGAACTGCTAGAAAAGGGATAGATAATACAGCAGAAAATATTATAATGCTGCTATATAAGGGCATGGTGTGCCCAAACCTTAAATAATGCATGAAGTTCTGGTTGCCCCATCTCAGAAAAGATTGATTAGAATTGGAAAAGATACACTGAAGGGCAACAAAAATGATTAGGGGTGTGGAATGGCTGAAATTAAAAAGCTTGAGACTGTTCAGCTAATAAAAGGAGAATTCAGGGAAACACCACAGAGGTCTACCAAATCATGACTGGTGTGGAGAAAGTGAATTGGAAAGTGTTATTTACACCCTCACATAACATAGAAACCAGGGATCACACAATGGAATTAATAGGAAATAGGTTTAAAACAGACGTAAGGAAATATTTCTTCACACAACATACAATTAACCTGTGGAACTCCCTGCTATAGAATGTTGAGCAGGCCAAATGGATAACTGGATTCAAAAAAAGATTTAGACAAGTTCATGGAGGATGGCTCCATGATTCATCCATCAATGGCTATTAGCTAAAGTGGTCAGGGATACAACCCCATGCTCTGGGTGTCCCTAACCCTGTGACTGCCAGAAGCTGGGACCGGAGGACAGGATGGATCACTCAGTCAAATACCCTGTTCTTTTTATTCCCTTGGAAGCACTATGGGAAGAGCGGATAGTGAGCTAGACAGGCCACTGGTCCAAACAGCATGGCCATTCATTCTTATGCAAATTGTCTACCAAATCAAGAGTGTGAGTATGTGTATAAGGGGCAAAAGCTTCCCTGGTTGTATCTTTCTGCATGCAACTCAGATCTGTCACAAAGCCATCGACAGCAACAGTGATACACAAAGACAGCATGCTCTCCTTAAACAGGAACACAGGGCCCAGCGACATCCCGGTCACGGAGTCCAGTCACTTGCACTCTCCTCTGACCAGCCCACTGTGCCATCTCTATCACTAGTCGTTAAGGTTTTAAACAAAGGCCTTCCGAAATTCTTCCATTCTGCCCCTCAAGGCTGAAAGAGGCTCAAGTAAAAAACCAGGAAACCACCTCATTATCCAGCTTCAATCCCTCCTCAAAACTCTTCTGTCATGATGTCCACAAAACACTTAACAGCTTGGCTGCTAGCGCAGCACGACCAGGGCCTATTATGCTGACCAAAATTATCTTTGTTTCTTTGTGCCACCCCCCATCTGTCTCCATACATTGCCTCTTGTCTTATAGTTAGATTATAAATGCCTGGGGGCAAAGATACTTTCTGTTCTGTGTCTGTAAAATGCCTAGGATCACCAAATTTGATACGCAGCTCCCTCTTCTCCTAACTTAAAGCAAAGTCAGGGTGTGGTTGTGCCAGGACAATGGGATGTGCCTGGAATTTGATTGTTTCTCATAAAATGGAAAGGGAGGGGTCTGGTAAGAGGGATAGTTATATTGTAGAATGACCACAGAGGGGCAGCAAGGGACCAGAGATGGGGATCAGGACAGCTATAACCCCATTGGGCCAACAGGAGGTAGGAGTGCTCCCTTGCATATGAGGCCCTGCCTCTAGAAGAGGCACAGAGCTGGGCTCCCTTACCTTGTCTATGAGCCTGGACAGTCTCTCCACAGCCCTGACTAGAAAACTTCTCTTTGTGTAGGTTCCTCTAGACGATGATCAAGTGCCTGCTTTACCATCTCTTGGATAAACTAAATAGATTGAATGTCCTATGTTTTTCCACTGTATAGCACGTTTTCCAGACTTGAATCATTATGGTAGCTCTTTTATGACCCCTTTTCAGTGTTTCCTCATCCCTTTTGGTTAAGCATTGAAATACATTGCCCAGACAGGTTGGGGAATCTCCTTCATTGGAGATTTAAGAGCAGGTGAGACAAACCCTTGCCAGGGATGGTCTAGATCATGCTTGGTCTTGCCGTGAGGGCAGTGGACTGGACTTGACCTCTCAAGGTTCCTTCCAGTTCTAGTGTTTTATGATTCTATATATAGGCCAAGTTGCAAGCTTCAGCTCTTTCTGCTGGAGCCATCCCAGAAGTTTGTTTCTAATTTTTTTTATTGGAAAAAGTCAATTTCTTGTTTATTTTCTCCTCACTGATATTGATGAAAGAAGTTCTCAAATAAATATATACATTTAAAAATAAAATAAAATCAACCCCTAGAGAGATGGAAGAAGCCTTTGGAATTGGAATCCAGAAAAACAAGAGCATGTATGTGCGAGCACTCCTATACACGGGTGTTTCAGAAAGTTATACACTTATGAAAAGAGGTTTATAATGGAAACTGTTTTGCAACATTAATTTAACAGGTGCTACCTGTTCTGTTCTAACAACAGATACATGCTCATATGCAAAAGAGGCGAGAGTCCTGTGGCACCTTATAGACTAACCGAAGTGTTGGAGCATAAGCTTTCGTGGGCAAAGTCCTACTTCGTCATATGCATGACGAAGGCTAACACGGCTACCCCTCTGATACTTGATGCTCATATATGTACAGCCTGTGTGCAAAACAATGCCTGATTATGTAATTCACAAACAGAGAACTACAGTCTAGAACCTAGACACACTTCTACAACATAGAATACACATGAATTCATGCATCCTTGCACACTGTCCCCTCCCATCTCTACAAAGACTTGGGACGTGTACATACAAGTTCACTCAGTACAATATACACACATCGGCTCCTGCGATAAACATACGCATGCCTGCCTGGATAAACAAAGAACTGCTAGAAAAGATGCTGTTTTCCCTTCCTGACAAACGGGTATGAAATAAGAGGCTGACATCTGCCTCTGCAGGTCATTCAACTCAGGCTGCTACATGTCAGAATTCAAACTGCTCCATCCATCAATGGCAGACCAAAAATTAACGTAGCTTGGAAACTCTGCAGCAAGACAGTAACAGCCCAATTTAAAGTCTGACCTTCGAAGAATGCTGGGGTAAGATGGAAAAATTATTTCATGCGCTGCACCAAAGCCAACAATACCGGTTGGAGAGATTTTCAGTTAAATTACATTAAAAAAAATCTCCCAGCATACAGCAGTTTAACTCTTAGGTCAGATAAGAGAAGTGTTAAGCACAGGGATTTTTAAATGGTAAGGCATTGCCTGTGACATTTGCAGACCTGAAAGCACTTTCTTAGCTGATATTTAAGTTTTAATTTCTATGCATTAGTGATTAATGCTAAGAAAAAGAAAATAAAAAGGTATTTAATTATAAACTGCATGAAGTTCTTGATTCCAATTTAACAATTACAAATGAAAAATTCAGTGCTGCAAATTGCAACATAAAAACAACCAATTTCCTCTCTGACCTTTTTTGTTTTGTTTTTTGTGGGGAGGGTCCCTTTTCAATACATTTATTTTCCCACTCTCCCACTCAGCATAATTTATGGTGTTATTTTTTCCAGCCAACAACAATAGAGAGCCTCTAGGCTCGAGCTAAATAAATTAAACAGAAGACTTGGAGTATAAAAATGCTATGGTTTATATCAAGATTCCATTGATAAATTGTTTAAATAGGGTTAATAAACGAGTAATAGATGGTATAACCATGTTACAGACATGGGTAACATGTTAACAGAAGCACATCAGTAGAAGGTGTTATACTAGGATGTAAGCTATGGTTAACACTATTGACCTATAGGACTTTATAATAGTGTATAATAATTGATTAACCATTCATTAAGACATCTATTCATCATTTATTAATCTTTAATAAACTATCTAGAAAGGGAATCTTAATATAGAATGTGACCCAAAACTCAACTACTTTATTGAGCTACTATTGGAAAATACCGTACTACCTCTCAAAATGTCAACTTGGGTTTTCACTAAATTCTGAGAATTATATTTTGTATGTGTGTTCCAAACCAACTAAAATCTTGTTCATTTTCCCCCAAGACTGACCCTATGATAGTCTGAAATGTTCTCATAGAATTCCCGTCCAACAGATCAGTGTTTTCCCGAACATTTCCCTTTGCAAAAGTGCTCATGCACTTTGTAAAAAATCCAAGAGACCGATTAACCGTTCCCAAACTATGTGCAAACTGTAAGTCTGTGGCCCATAATCCTTATAACAAAGGAAACCAGACACTCCAAATCTGTGAAGACTACTGGAAACTGCTTACCAGAAGTATTAGTGTAATAATCCCTCGCCATTGATTATTGACAATTCTATTGTGGTTCTTTACAATTCATGCATGTGACCCTGCCACTTTCAGATCAAATGGTCAGCTTTGACCATGCTGTCACTAATAATTTTCAGTTGGTGCTAGCAGCTGTTTAGTAAAAAGTAAATATAGTCAGAAGATTACTGGATATGCCTACACATAACAGGATATCAGCTCTCAAAAATGTACAGAGCTAAATCTTTTAGCATAGCGTGGTGCAATAAATAAATATATGCACTATTTACACACACACACGCTGTGTTTGTATATAGGCATTCTGAGTACACACAGGAATGTGAAATGGTTCAAAGGTTTTATGGAATTATTTTGGGATGGCTACAATAGGAGGCAGAGCATGTTAAGTAGCCAGGAGTGAGCTATGCCACTCATCCTCCAAAACAGCATGCGAGTCTCTCTCTCTTTCAATCTTTGGGGAAGGTAACAAATGCTACTCTCAGGAGAACACAGGCACATTAATTTCAATCTGGTTAATCATGGATTTGGTTGCAACCATGAGGAATGAAAATTCATTGAGGGGACTGGGGACTAGTACACAGGGAACTAGGACCAAGAGAAATTAACAAGGGAGAAGACTGGAGCCTGCCCCCATCATGCCTGCTGACGGGGACAGGGAGAAGGCAACTGCCCCAGGACCCAGCAATTCAAAGGGGCCCAGGACTCCTACCACTGCCACTATTGCAGCACTGGTAGGGGCCAGCGCCCTGGGCCCTTTAAATCGCTGCCAGGGTCCCAGTCCGGGTGGTGCTGAGGGCTGACTGCCTGAGCCATGCCCCTTCCACCGAAGGCCCCGCCCCTTCTGGAGTGCAGGTCTGCCAGTTTGTTGGCTTGACTGCTCCCAATATAGAGAAAATGGGGGAGACCCTCAATCTCTAATTTAAAGAAATGCAGGGGAATCATTGTGAAAGGCTTGTAGCCTCCTCAAAGACCACTAAAAGAAATAACTGACTCCCCCCCAACTTATGAAAATTTGAGACTGGAGATATTCATATTTACTTAACCTAAAAACTTCCTCAGTGAGCATGACACACACACATCTGCCATACAACCCTCAGAGCCTTAGTTTCTTCACAAAATTCCACAATTTGCATTTGGAAAGAAACAAGAAAATATAACATCAGAATGACAAATTACGTTCCTCCTCAGTCACTAATGGACTGGATGTAAAACCATATCTACTAGGGATACACATTTTTAATTAAAGAAGCCAAATTCTTGGCACTCAAGTATGCTAAAAGAGTTGGCCATAGAGATCCTTGCCCCACTGGTGTTAATTTTTAATGAAACTTGCAACACTGGAAAATTCAGATGATTGGAAGAGTCTAATGTTGTACCTGACATTATTTGATATTTTTATTAATTTTTACCAAAAATAAATATAATCATTATGCAGATGGCACAAAAATTGGGGGGAATGGTAAATAATAATGAGAATGGGATAGTCTCTGGTTATCTGGATCGCTTGGTAACCTGCGACCAGTCAAACACAACATGGTTTTACAGAGACAGAATGTACGCCAGACCTACAAACCTGCGGGCTGTCATCTTGAAAGGAGTTAGTTGTCATAATGGACAAACAATTCAACAAGAGCTGTGAGCTATGGCAAAAACAGGTAACGAGATTCTGGGATATGTTAACCAGGGAGTATCGAGTAGGAAGGCAATTACAGATCTATATCCTGGACTGGCCAGACTCTGCACAAGGACATTCAGGAAAACTAATCAAGAACTAAAGGTGTGAGTTTAAAATGGATCCGTTAAACAGTATCAAACCCCTGTGTGAACGCTCTGATTCAGAATTAAAGTGACCTTAATTTTATTTAGTTTAATTCATATTCAAAGTGAATTAAACTAAGCTGAATTAAGGCCATTTTAACTCTGAACAAAAGTGCCTACACAGGGTCCTCATGAAGTTTCATTTTGAAACATAATTTGGATTAAGGTTCTTGAGTGCTCCCATGTAGACAAGCCCTAAAACTGGAATATTATGTAAGGTTGATCATCATATTTTAAAAGTATGTTGGAAAACTAGAAAGGGAGCAGAAAAGTGCTATCAAATATTCACAGGTTGGAAAAAATGGCTTATAGTGAAAAAGATTAAAAGAGTTCAATCTATTAGTTTATCAAAAATAAAATCAAGATGTGACTTGATAGGTTGTACAAATACCTTCTTGGGGAGAAAATACCAGATAGTAAAGGTATTTTTATTCAAGGGAGAAAGAACCACAACAAGAAACCAATGTCTGGAAATTAAAGTAAGAAAAATTCAAATGGAAAGTAAAGCACAGCTTTTTAACAGTAAAAACAAACCATGAAAGGAAGTGATGGAGGCATCTCATGAAACTCAGTTCAAGACAGGATGACTTTCTGGAATAGATGCATCAGGCAAACATGAGCTATGCATCAGGCTCAGTACAGCAGTAACCGGGTAAAATTGAATGGCCTTTACTATACAGGAGGCTGACCTCCTACACCAATCAGGGGTCTATTTCAGTCTTTAAAAAAATCAGTAAATGAACCTATGAATTGTCCTTTACAGGGTTTCTTGGATAGGACTCTGATGAATTGGATACTTGCCATTATCAGGGATATGATACTGAATTAGAGGACACTTGATCTAATGAAGTATGAAAATTCCTATATTCTTCTAGCCAAAACCATTCTTACAAGCCACAATATAAACATCAGAATTATAGTCACCAACAGGAAGGAAAGCTGCTTGCCAGGTTGAATCATAGGAATTTTGTGGTGAAATACCATCTTTACCAGTCGTTGCTAGTTACAAAGAGACGGGGGCAGCTCAAATTATTAGTGGACATTTGACCAGGACAACTACCCCTCACTTTTTACTTTGAGCTGAAAATTAGCATAATCTTTGTCAGGTTTAAAAGTCTCCGCAGAATTCTCTAAAGGGAATTTTAACATTTATCAGTAACTTTTCACTTTCAGAAACAAGCTTTTTTACTATTATACATATCACTGTTTACAGTATTTGTTGTTATGAACAGCTACTATTTCTAAAGAACACTTTAGCATTTTATTCCCTAAATAAAACATGCAATTATACCCTAGAGAAAATCTCCCTGTGCCATTAAACTATGGAAAGTATTTACCCCTTTGGTTTTCCACAGGAATTAAACCCCAAATTCAGGAATTATGTACAGAAATTCAGGAATTATTTTTAACTTGTCCTAAGATTTCAACAGTTTACAACCAGTTCATGATCTTCCTGCCATTGGATTGTATTCACTGAACTGTGATTATTTCAGAAAAGCCAATTGCTAAATATTAACAAATATTTTAGTTACCATTAAATTTCCCTAGTTATCCAAAAATAATAAAAACCCTTAGTCTGTGGCTTTCCAAAAGGAAACAGCACTGATTTTAACATTGACCTTTGTTAGTCTGAAAATGTAGTGGGACATACTATTTCTGGAAAAGCGTCTTAACAATGAGTTTTAATTGTTTTGCTTCTCTTGGCTGCTCGGTTGCAAAGGGCTTGGGGTTTAATGTAATGTCAAATCGGTATTGCCTTCCAAGTTTTATCAGATTGCTGGTGGAGTTGTTCAGCTATCAGTTAAGGTCTGTTGGCAAGCAGTCTCAGATTTGTGTTTTCGATCAGAACTATGCTGCTTCTCCTTGGCTTCTCAATTCAGACTTTTCTCGCACTAGTCTCCATGTGGCAGGCAGCTGTCAGCTGTTTTTAGTTTTCTCTCAGAGCATCTCTGGTAGTCTCCCACTTTATCTGTCTCCTCTCTGGGTCTCACAGCCAAGTTATCCTGTCTAGCATTACTAATGAGTGAGTATATTTACAGCAATGCTCAGGAAAAAATCACCTGGCACAATAAAGGTGACTGTTGTAGCCTTTTGAGGAACCCACATGAGGTCCTAGGCATAGAGGATACTGGATGCAAGGTCCATGGGAAGGTTGGATAGTCACTTCTCCATAACTGCTATTTCACTGATTGTGGAACTAGGCAAAACAGCACCTGAAATACGGACCCTCATCTGCCAAAGTGCTATGGTGAGCTCAGTCGCCCTTCTAGCCAGGAAAGCCTGGGCACTAGATAGTGCTGGAGAGCTTTTGGGAACTTAGATGGGGAGCATCATATTCACTTCCCATCCACACTGCACTCTGACAGCCCCTTCACCAGTCACCCTGCCCTTCCACCACCTGTTAGCAATGCCATATGTGGGTAGTGTGACTTGCTCATTCACGGCCTTTCAGTGAGCCCTTTGTTGGGATCAGAGAATTATTTGCGATAGTTTGGATCTGGCTAGAAGAAGACCAAATCCCAATAAGCTTGAACACTCCAGAATTTCCCTCTCTTTCGGGTTTTGTAGAAGAGTTTTATTTTCCTCTCTCTGGGAGTTGACGTCTCTGGAACTCAAATGTTTTCGGAAACTGATTCCATACCTGCTGGTTTCTTCCTGTTCTTCCTCTAGCCAGATCCAGCTCCCTTCTATTTTTCTTTTCATGTTAAGCAATTACTCCTCTGGCCCAATCAAATCCCTTCCCAGTCGCTTAGGCTCTCCAGAATGACTTTATCACTGTAATTTTATTTCACTCTGTTTTACCCTCTTCTAAACAGTCCCCGGCATTTTGTTCCTCATGCTCTTCAACAAGCAATGTGAATTAGTCCTTATTTTTGGCATACACCCCCCCCAGCACAATATATCTGAGTGTACATGGCATCGGAAGGAGCTGGGATTTAGAAGAGTTTCTGTGGCTGGGAGCAGAGAAAGCAGTTTAACAGAGGCACAGTGTGGAGTGAATTCAGAATATGCAGAATTTGAAATTAAAGGTGTTCAGGGGAAAGGCCTCTGGACCTGACAAGGTGTTTCCAGTGCTACTTTAAAAGGTAGGAGGAGGGAATTCAGAAGGAGGATTAGTTAGACTTGAAATGTGCCGGGCCCTGAGGCTGAAATTCTATCAGTGCAACCGCTAGGATGACATGTGGTGTGCTCAAAATACAATTATCTATAACCACAGCTTTGTTATTTCTGGGGGGGAAATGGTCACACTTAGCAAAGCAACTTCCTAATTCAAGACTGTCTCGTGGCCAGGCTGAATTTTAAAAACCCTACATGCAGCCATTTTTTGTTCTGCACTCCAATAAGTCAGTGAGCGAGCACATTTTTCTTTAAAGTGCCGACGCTGTTTTATGGTTGTCTAGCTGAAAAATAAGCAAACGTATTACATTCAATCTCTGAAAATAAAATTTCATCTTTGGGCTAAGCCAAGAATATGAAGTTTCAGTCCAAATGGCCTTTTTTTTTTGGTTCAGACAGTTATTAAAAACGGAAAATACAGTTTTACCAGGCCAATTAATCTAAACTATAACTACTGAGCTAAGGGTATATATATTGTATATCTGATAACAATTTCCTACTTTAGGGGTGGCTGTATTTGCTCTGCTTTGTCCGTTTTTGTCCAAACCTAATGTAGATGTAATGTTTGTATGATGTGTGAATGTGAAACGCTAGCCATACAAAGAAGGCCAATGTTACAAGTGTATCGTAGAGTGAATTTGACACCTGCTTTCCAAATTCCTTTGGTCATAGATGATTCATGGGGGTAAAGTTAAGCAGTGGTGTATGTATTTGCAGGGTCGGAGTCTTAGTGTGTCTGCATCAGGCAAAGATTGTGCTCCTGAGCCCAGAGAGAAAATCTTCCCTGTAGAGCTTCAGACCAAAATACACACAAAAATCCAGGATGTTAGAGAGAGAAAAAGTCCAACTTATGAGATCATGTGCTCCCCATCTCCCAGACAGGGTGAGACTTGTCTCTACTTAGAGCAAGGTGGAACTGGTCAGCTCTCCTGTTAATACTTTTGAGAGTTCAAACATTTTTTCCTGTTTCAGGATAAGTCGTTAAAATCTCAGAAATACTGGAGGACTGAAAACTTCATTTCTGTTTCAGGGTCAGTAAAACATTTTGTTTTGATAATTTGTAATTTTTAAAAATTTCTATTCCCTCCCTTTTCATTCTAATTAGATTGTATTTCTAAATGAACAGCTGTCTCCAACTGCAAAAGCACAACATTTTGTTTAGAAAATGTCTAAACATTTCATTTAGACAATTTTAAAACTCCTTTTGATGTTTTTGGGTTGGAAAATCCATCAGACCCAATCCTATTTTGTAAACAGATACAGTATTGCTGAAAAATTCTGATTTACCAAGAAAAAAGAAGGTTCATCAAAAAAAATTCCCAGCCAACTCTCACCCTATTGGATACTTAGCTATGTCTTGTCAAGTGTGATTTTAAATATACCACTCAGCTAGGCTTCTCCAAAATGCGTGTAGTCATTTTGTTTATTAGTAGCAGCTGCCCTCTTTCATCACATAATTAGCATAGCAATTATCAGCTATTTGTATCAGATCTGAACTGAAAACAAATGCTCAGAAATGTAAACCGTGTGGAGAGGTACTATCTGCAAAGAGTTTCCACTCACAGAAAGACACTGCAAGGGATATACAAAAACGCTGTGGCCATCTTGTGTGTCAAGTTCTAGTCAAACATAACAGGTATTTGATTTGAGCACAATTCTATCATGAAGGATTCACAGCTGAAAGTAGTTAGCTTGTAGTAGTTAGCACCCTTTACATTATTTGCATAAAAGCACCATTCTATTTTTGAGAATAAATAGGTTTTAAACCCCAAACTGAAATATAAGTTTAAAAGCAGTTACAGAAGAATTAAAGCTTCAAGTATAAGAATGTGATTAAATAAAATGGCATATACTTACATTATAAAGTTTAAATTATATTGTGATTGTTTTTCCTAATTATTAATTATAGCTACAGATATAATGAAAATTAATGCTATTGTCACTGCAAACATTCATTTTAAACAATATTCATAATAAAAAGCTGAAATTTGTAAAAGAAAAAAAAGTGTGGAAGTTTTCCACAAGACACCAAAACACAGATCAGCAGTGCATTAGGGTGAAACACAGAGTCAGCACCCCAAGAAGATGCAAAGAACAGAAAACGTACTAAGTTATAAAAAGAGAAAGGAAGTGATATTTTTAAACACTTCTATTGACTTTCAAGATACTAATATCACACATATCTTGTGCTGGACCTCAAATGGCAGTTTTGTATCAAAAAGCAAATAAAAGGAAAAAAGGAAGATAAGGAAGACTAAATTGATCTGATCTTGTTATTCATTAGAGAGATCTATTAGAAAGGCCACATACTGTGTAAGCTGGCCTGAAAATACTTGTAGTGTATTAATGGGTAAAAACAAGCAAAAAGTTTACACTAGTTTTCTGATACAGAACTGTCAAAATCTGTGTGACCCCATCCTGCATGCTCAATAGAGGGGGACGAGACAGGCATAACTTCCACTAGTGTTAACTGGACTTGAGCACAGAGGCAGAAAAGATGACCCCTTTTTAATTAAGAAACTGTTTGGAGCATTTACATGGTTCATTTGATTGCTCTTTTATGGCTGTTGGGATGCTGAACAAGCGCATATTACCCGCCTGGGAAGAGCATTTCTAAAAGTTTATAATCATCACCATCATTGTGATCAACAGGTCTTCTCCAGGGGAAGGTGCCTACAAAAGTTCACCCAGCTCCTGATGAAGGGAGTTTCAGAGGCCTTTCTGTGGCACCAGATTTCTGTTCTTGAGTAGTTTCTCATGAGGACTACAATCCAAAGCTGTTGTCGCTATTACATTTTGTGTGCATGTACCGGCTGAACCTCTCTAGTCCAGCACTTTCTGGTCCAGCAACATCCGTGGTCCGGCATGATTTGAGTTCGCCAGATGTCCATGTATCAGGGTATGGCCAAGTTTCTGGCAGTTCCATAAAGTCTGTTTGCAGCCACCAGTCCTGGCTCTCAGGGTATGTCTAGACTACATGGCTCCGTCAATGGAGCCATGTAGATTAGGTTTC
>JANRFK010001785.1:40236706-40254104 GCA_030068395.1 Apalone spinifera | reverse complement strand
ACCTAATCTACATGGCTCCATTGACGGAGCCATGTAGTCTAGACATACCCTCAGTGTTCTGAGCTGTTATTTAGCTCGAATGTACCCCTCAATGTCTTCTCAGAGCCCAGTAAGCAGTGGAAGCGCTGGTAATGCTGTTGACTTCCCATGGCCCGGCAAATTCTCTGGTTTGGCACCAGCCAGGTCCTGAGGGTGCCGGACTAGAGAAGTTCAACCTGTACATTAGTTTTCCAGACAATAAATGAAAACTATACCATTATGTATTTTTACTTTACATTGACACATTTTTTCAGCTTACTACCTTTATCTGTGTGAGGTGTCCATATATGTACATGTGCATAATCCATGTCATGCATACTGAATTTATGCAGTTTGAAAAATTTCTCAGTATATGATTCTTAACAAGGAGGGTGTCTGTTGAAACCACTGAAAGCTCATTTAATCAAAATAAAGCAATGCAAATGAACCTAAAATTGGAAAAAATAGATTGATGGAAGTGCCTTGGTCACTGTAATTACAAAAGATGTATCATTTTCCCAAATTCTCTTTGCCTTAAATGTATACCATACATTTATCAAACATAATTAGTACTTTAGGTGACAGTGATTTGATTTCTTTCCTAGTAATACAATTCCTCTGCACTGACATATACGTCTAGAAAGGTAACGTGTACATCTACCTGTTGTTGCTGTTTATCCTTTTGAGGCAGAATTTTATATAATCCTAGAGTTAGAGAAAGAAAAGTCTTGCTAGACTGGGGCTATGTCTACACTACAGAGTTTTTTTGGAAAAACAGACATTTTTCTGAAAAAAATTTCACTTACGTCCACACTGCAATTGCGTTCTTTTGAAAAAAAAAAAAATCGAAAGAACAGAGGGGTTTTTCCCGACACTGCTAAACCTCTTTCTATGAGGAAGAAGCCTCAAAAGAGCTCTTTCAGAAAAAGGCATGAGTGGACGGGGAAGAGGGAGTTCTTTCGAAAGAGGAGGAAAGAGGAAAAAGCACAGGTGCCCTGGTGGCCACTCCATCCATAGTAATCACAATTGAAATGCGAGATAGCATCTATTCAGTGTGGATGCTATCTTTTGAAAAAGCAGATCGCTTTTTCAATGCGGTTTGACAGTGTGGACACTCTATTTCAGAAGTTTTTTCAGAAAATCTCTTCCGGAAAAGCTTCTTCTGAAAGAAGCCTGCAGTCTAGACGTAGCCTGGGTTGGCACTAATAAAGCAAAAAATAGGCCATGCAGATAGGTCAGTCCTTAATGGATCTTATGAGCATAAGCCCCCTTTCCTTCCCGCTACTTCCCCCAAAAAAACATAAGTTAAAGCTTTTAAGGATCTTTCTAAGATGTATATTCTTGAAAGTGAAATAATTGGTAAGATCCCTAGTAAGGCTCTGTCCCCTTTCATAAATGGCATTTTATTATTCAAATGCAAATTGTTTTCTAAAAATTGATGAGCAGACAGCAGCAGAAACAGAAATGAATTAAAGAGCTACATCAAAATTAGTGCGTATATTTTGGCTGAGGAAAGAAGTAAGTTTTCAGTTCAAGTATAAAAAATTAAGTATATTTAGGGGGAAATAATTCCACCTGCAGAATCTACATTTCCCTGTGTGTGAGACTGCCTGTTTTGTTAGTCTCTAAAGGTATGTCTACACTGCATTCCTATTCTGAGAGAGGAATGCAAATGCAAACGAGCAAAATTGCAAATGAAGTGCGGATTTGAATTTCCTGAGCTTCATTTGCATAATAGCATCTGGCCACTATTTCGAAATACCCTATTTTGAAAAAAGAAATGCTGTGTAGATGCGGTTATTTTGAGAAAAAAACCTTCTTTCAAAATAACCCTTAAACCTCATTTTATAAGGAATAAGGGTTATTTCGAAAGAAGGGTTTTTTTCTCAAAATAACCATGCCTACGCAGCGTTTCTTTTTTCGAAATAAGGTATTTCAAAATAGCGGCCAGATGTGATTATGCAAATGAAGCTCAGGAAATTCAAATCCGCGCTTCATTTGCAATTTCGCTCGGCTGCATTTGCATTCCTCTCTCGGAAGAAGAATGCAGTGTAGACACACCCGATGGTGCTGGAGGACTATTTCTTGTTTTTTAAGTTTTTTCTAGTCAATATAGTCTCACACACGGGAAAATTAGATGTGACACTGTGTTGTGCCTAGGCACAGCAGAACACAAAGGAGTTGATGTACCCCAATGACCTCAGATCCGTAACAATTCATGCTGGCTTGCAAATGGAGAGTCTATCCTAACTGAATTTTCTCACTTTCAAACATTTCTATGTTACTGTCACCCTTCTTGAGTTATACTATGGGAAGTTCACACTTCTATACCAGATAGTTAGAGCATCACCACTATATTACCCCTCTTTTACTTACGCTACATTGATGACATCTTTATGATCTGGACCCATGGTCAAGAAACACTGGACGCATTCCACAGAGATTTTAACAACCTACACCCCACCATCAATCTCAGCCTGGACCATTCGACACGAGAGATCCATTTCCTGGACACCACAGTACAAATCACTGATGGCAAAATCAATACCACTCTCTACAGAAAACCCACTGACTGCTACACTTACCTACATGCCTCCAGCTCCCATCCAGGACACACCATACATATGATCCATCGTCTATAGTCAAGCCCTTAGATACAACCGCATCTGCTCCAATCCCACTGACAGAGACCAAAAACTTCAAGATCTCTACCAAGCATTCGTAAAACTCAATTACCCACTGGGGGAAATAAAAAAAACAAATTGAAAGGGCCAGAAGAATACCCAGAAACCATCTACTTCAAGATAGGCCCAAGAAAACCAACAATAGAACACCACTTGTCATCAACTATAGCCCCCAACTTAAACCCCTCCAACACATACTGGAACAGGATACTACACTCCGAGAGGCCCTGGGTGACAGATCTATACTAAATAAAACTAATGTCAAGCCATCACTGTATTTCTCAAGTCTAAGTTTTAGATAATAAAATCACCTAATTATTGCATATCTCAAGTCTGAGAGCTCCAAAGCAGACAACCAGGCACCCTCTGTATTGTAACTCCCAGTAAAGCTCTGTTTTTATGGCCAGACACAGTTCTTTCCTTCTGTAGCCCCATCAGTTCTTTTCTGGTGCCTTCTCCACTGGCTCTTTTCAGCAGAATCCAAGCTGCAGACGCACTGCTGCAAAAATAATTGTTTTACCTTTAAACTAAACCTTCTCCTCTTGATATCAGTTCTTTGATTTCACCGAATCTCTGCTGTGTGCTTCAGTCTGGCATCCTGGTGCTCCTTCAGTCTTACACATTTAACTCCTGAGGTTTCAAACTCACAAATTCACTTAGAGGAGAAGTCATCTCGGAATTTTTATTGTAAGAAACTAAAAAGCAAAACATATTGCTTCTTTTTTATATTTAACCAAGTGTTACCAAATTAATGGTAGCCATTTTTGGAAGCTTTTGTGTGTTTGTATGACACTTCTATGTTTAAAAATAATGTCACTTTGCTAGTAAGTTTGCAGGTTATTTGGAAGTTCTAGGGTGGTGAGACCAGAGTCTCATTTGATGCAGAGGTGTTTATTGTAAAATGTATTTCTCATTTGTTGGCAGCTCTGTGACTGGCACACAATAAATTGCAGACCCAGTCAGTTGGACAGTGAGCCAGTTTTGTCTACACTTGATTTTTATCTGCATGCTGTGCCCATACAATTGCTCCTTTTCCAATTCAGTTGCCTGGTACAAGGGCTTCCAAACTGTCCAATCCTGTGCTTCTGCAACAGGCCAACCCCGGCACTCAGTGCCTCTCAAGACCAAAATTGCTATTACTCCCAGGTAACAAGTCATAGAATCATAGAACCAAAGAGCTGGAAGAGACCTCAGAAGGTCATCAAGTCCAGCACCTTGCCAAAGGCAGGACCAACCCCAAATAAATCAACCCAGCCAGGGCTTTGTCAAGCCAAGACTTAGGGTGCAGATTCCACCCGCTCCCGAGGTAACCCATTCCAGTGCTTCACCACCCTCCTAGGGAAATAGTTTTTCCTAATATCCAACCTGGATCCCTCCCACTGTAACTTGAGCCCATTGCTCCTTGTTCTGCCATCTCTCACTACTGAGAACAGCCTCTCTCCATCCTCTTTGGAACCTCCCTTCAGGAAGTTGAAGGCTGCTCTCAAATCCCCCCCACTCTTCTCTTCTGCAGACTAAACAAACCCAAATCCCTCAGTCTCTCCTCACAGGTCATATGCTCCAACCCCCTAATCATTTTGGTCGCCCTCCCCTGGGTCCTCTCCAATGCGTCCACATCCTTTCTGTAGTGGGGGGCCCAGAACTGGACACAATACTCCAGATGTAGCCTTCTACTCTTGTCTGTCTAGAACAATTTGGTACAAACAGACACAGTCAAAGCTAAACCTGTTTAAGAATTTTCATTGGCACTTATGTGCAATTATGAAACGCTTTGCCTTTGAACATTTTTTCTCTCTGCAGTTCAATTGCAGTGACATTGTTTTCAATGACCCCTCTCAAGATGACACAAACATTAAAATAAATACCACAAAGCTAAGATTTGGAAGTATTTTTTTTCCTCGGTAGTGGAGTGTTTTTTACATTTACACACGCACCTACACACATGCACCTATATACACTCTCTAAAGAACGATGGCAGCAAAAGCACTTTCCATTTTCCTCCTAAACTCCCCTAGGATGATGTGGGGACCTCATGTCAAAAACCCTCACTTTAGAACAATAAATAAATAAACCAGCTAAAGCCTTCCCGAGGCTGGCCAACTGTAGCATAAGTAATTCAAGAGGCTGAGAGATGCCAGATAAATTTGATTACTATAAAAGATGGGAATATGTTTCTTTCCTCTGAGAATTCACAAAAAGGGGTCAAAAACAAAGCAGAATTGAAAGAGAACAATTTCATTTCACCTGCAATTCAAGGCGAAAAGACACAGGCAATTTCGCAGAAGCATTTTGCCACATAGACGCTCAGCCTCCTAATTGTTAATTGCTGAAAAGGGAAGCGGGGAGGTAAGGAGATGGTGTCCAAACAAGACGGGCCCTTTTGCTTTTGGGAAGAGGTGAATGCAGATTTTGGGGAGGGAGGAGGAGTCCCTTAAAGCTAAATCTGTTCCTGGGACTAGGATTTGCTAACAGCTGCTTAAGGTGGATGCCAAAAGGCAGCAGGAATATCCTCCCCATACTATTCACTAACCAAAAAAAAAAAAAAAAGAGCAATTCAGTAGAGACAAGCATTTGAGACCCATTTCCTCTTTCCACTTGCTGCCTGACTCAAACTAGCCTCCCAGCCGAGCTCGGGGGAGATTCCACTCCTCTCAGTGCTGCTCCTCCTTTGGTCGGTATTCCTGGGCATTTGCATGTCCCTCTGCAGCTCGCCACGGAAGACGAGCTGTCACCCCTGAAAAGCTCATCCATCCTTACGTGCAACAGCTCCGAGTCCTGGCTCTAGCTGAACACCTGATCTGCCTGACCCAGCCTTACCGTGAGCCTCCACAAGTGGTTCTGCCTACGTAGTTTGCAGTTGTTGTTTTAAATGCTTCAATAGTTACTGACATAGAAAAAGGATGGAAGGACCTTTGGTTAAGACTGTAAATGAATATGGAGATAGGCCATGGAAAGGGTAAAATTGCTTTATTCCCGGCTGTCCCACTGAGATTCACCTGCACCAAAAAGATGCTGCTCTTCTTCCATCTTTTCTATGGGAGCAGAAACTTACAGGAGAGCCCATCTCAGTGCCAGATTCTAAGCCCTTCATCCCTGCTTCAGCAAAGAGCTAGTGCCCATAATGAGGATTTTGAACTAACTCAAAGAGGCACAACACCATACAACCTTTGTTCACTTGGCATGTGGCAATATTTCCTTAAAATAAATACTAAGAAAGCAAACGACTTGGAACATTTTAGCTGCATGAGTATCCAGAAAGACGCTGTACACGCACCCTCCCCCCCCACATACATAATTTATAATGTCCTGGGGATGTACATAATATTGCCTCGTGCTAAGATGGCATCAAACATAACTCCGTGCCCCGGGGCTCTTGGAGTAACAAGGCAGAGGCAAAGGCAAACTGGACAAAACACAGATTGGATGTTGGAGCACATATGTGAGAGCGTGACTGCTTCTTGGGATAGGGAGGGTTTTGGTAGTTTCTTGAAGATGGAGGTAATTTCTTAAAAGGTTTGAGAATTGGGAAGTATTTATGACAGGAAATTAAACTGGATGGATCATGAGTCTATTCCAGTCAGGAAATTCCAGTATTCCAAATACAGTACTGAATGCAGGGAACATGAGGCTCTGTATTAAGAAATGGGGAAGTAGGCAAAACTGGCTTCCAAAACTGGGAAACAACGGAGGTGTACTCAGAGGCAATCAGCACACCTCTCCCGTCTCCCTCTCAGCCTTCTCTCTTTCTAAATCTTCGATGGTCCCCAGCACCAGGGCAACTGAAAGGATATATTGTGACTGGAGAGGGGGAAAGCAAGGGAAAAATACAACAAAATTTAGAATAAGTGATAAAGCGCTAACAGTGAAAAGTGCTTCTCTCCGCTTTAAAAACTAACTGTAGCTTCTCCTAAGATTAAACCACACAATTAACAAATGATTTTCCTCCCAGTGTTAATTGACTTCAATATTAATGGCAAAACAGACACCTAATCAATTTATAAATGGACCAAAATGATGTGTCCAGGGGAAAGGAATAATTCCCAAGCAAACACTCAGCACAGAAAGAGGGGAGATGTGGTTCCTTTTACTGAGGAATCATTTATCTAGGTAACTTTGTAAAACTCATATGCAAAAACCAGCTCCAGTTCCCAATAATCCCTATATTTCAGAGGCATAATTAGTTGCTTTCCGCCGAGGGATTATATCACAAACAGCTGAAAACAGCTTTTGTGTAGAACAGATTTCTAGAAGTGACTGAGGGGTGGCCCTTTGACTCAGTCAATGAACAAATGCTCCTGTGGATTTTAATAAGATTGATCCACTTATGAATCATAAATCCAAAGCTGCAAGAGGGTTTCCGCCGAGGTTCCCAAGAGTTCTGGAGGGAATGCTGCAGAACAGCAACATGCCAATCACCCTCATTTGCCTTTTTTCTTCTTTTAAAAACTGTTTTACATTCTCTGATGGATGCGACATTTGAGCCAAGTCTTTACATTCTCTACCATAGCAAAGCTACCATAAGGATGAAAAACGTAATATAGCTCTCTGGAAAGCCAGGAGGTTCAGAGTCTTACACAATTACTGTGCGGAGCTTTATACAGGGGCAAGATGGGAGGTAAACTGGGAAAAGTGGGAGGCAGACAGGCAGATAAGTTGTCAAAGACAGTAGTAAGGAAAAAAGACTGACAAAATATGCTGACTTTACAAAAGACAGTTTCTAATGATTTTAAACCACTTAAATGGATATTTTCTCTGCTCAGAGCAGAGCGACCTGAGAAAAAGTGTGAAAAATCAGGACTGGGATTGGAGAGTAATAGGCACCTACATAGAATCATAGGGCTGGAAGAGGCCTCAGGAGGTCATCGAGTCCAGCCCCCTGCCCAAAGCAGAACCAACCCCGACTAAATCAACCCAGCCAGGGCTTTGTCAAACCGAGACTTAAAAACCTCTAGGGATGGAAATTCCACCCCCTCCCCAGGGAACCCATCCCAGTGCTTCCCCACCTGCCTAGTGAAATCGTTTTCCCTAATATCCAACCTAGACCTCCCCTACTGTAACTTGAGACCATTGCTCCTTGTTCTGCCACCCACCCCACTGAGAACAGCCTCTCTCCAGCCTCTTTGGAACTTCCCTTCATTAGAAAAAACCCTGAATATCAGGACTGTCCCTATAAAATCGGAACATCTGGTCAGTCAGGCTCAAAGTAAGGACGGATATGAACAAAACTGGATTCTAACCCACCCAGAAGCCTGTGATGAAATGTAAATAGGAGAGGTGTTCCTAGCATTTATTCAAGAAAAGGAGCAGGCAACGTTTAATGAGAAAGCCCAAGAAACACAAAGACTTTCAGACATCACAGGGGAACTTTGTGAAGTTTAAGCTAAACAGTTCCTAATGTCTCCTTTTTACAGAAGAGTTTTATTATTTATTTTCATCGCAGTGGCACCAAAGGCCCTCGTCAGACTGCAGGTTCCACTGAGTGAGGTGCTCTACGTGCACCCACACTATGTAACTTACTCTTGATATAGACGTGTAATTATACACGCTCGCTTTTATACGATACACCGAAGCCTCATTGCCGTAAGAGCACACCAACGGATACCAACCACTCAGACGTTCCAAGACACCAGTATTAAGGCTCCCTGTGACAACTTAATGCAGATGGAAGCCCATTTACGGTACTGTCTTGAATTACATGGTCACACACTCTTTTTGCCAAATGGCCTTGCCACATTCAGTGCACAGGATAGATAGGCAAGCTGGGCCCCTGGGCAAGGTGGGGTGCAGGCTCCATGGTCCTGGAAGGGGAGGCCTCAGTAGCAGTGGGGGACAGGGGCCCCGGGCCTCTTTGAATCATTGGTCCTCAGGGCAGTTGTCTCCTTTGCCTCCCCTCCCCCATTAACAGGCCTGAGGATGGATGATACGTGGGTGAATCAGTCGGCTACACAGAAACAGAGGCTGTTGCCTGTAGCCCTCTCCCACCCCTTCGGTTGCATAAGCTGGAAGATGCGCTGTGAAGGAGGCCATGGATTCTCGGAGCAGAAAGGATGCCGTCATGCTGTGGTTCCCAGCTGCTCTTTTGCAGACTCCTCAACAATTGCGAATGACTGTGGATCCCTGTGGCAATCTTAGCCACAGTCTGGAGACCCCCACCATTGAGAGCCACTGATCTACTGGTTACGAATAGGCAATGGCACTAGGGGGAAATAGATTCCATCTTTGTTTCCTGGGTGATGTGGGCAAGTCACATTTCCAGCAAATCAGGTACGATGCATCTGAAATTGGGCACCAGTCACAGGCATGACTCACTGCTGGGCGTCTCCTGCTGGCCGCCCCAGGAATTAGCTCAGTCCTCAGCAGGGCACCTCCTTCTGGTGGGGGTCTCACTTGTCATCACACTGCAATGTCCTCACAGTCTTGCTCCCCCTCGCGCTCCGGACCCACGTCGCACCCAGATCTCGGCATTCTCTTTGGGACACTGCCCTCCAGCAGTGCCCCACTCCAGTGGTTGCTTCCCCGCTTCGGGGGCATATCAGCAGTCTTCTGCTTCACTGACAGCCCCAAAGCCTAGCCCCTCAACCTCGGGGCGAGCCATAGCCGGTACAGGCCACTGTTCTTGGAGGCAGGGGGTGCTGTAAAAGGGAAGGCAGGGGCCAGGCTTGCCCACTACTCTGGGTCCTCCAGGGACCCTCTGGTGGCAGCCTTGTTCTGCCCTCCTCTTCTCCACTTTAACCGACTCCTATTCCCTGGGCCACTTCCCCTGTAACCCTTTGCACCCTCCTAGGGTTGCCAGATGGTTTAACCAAAAATACAGAACACCCCCTCACCTCCACCCCCAAAAACATACCCACTGAGGAAAAAATTCTGTTGAGAAAAAAAAAGGGGGAGACCAAAGTTGTTGAGCAAAATAAAATTTAAAAAAAAGGTCCCCAAGAGTTGTTAAGCAAAAAATAAAAAAAATAAAAATAAAAAAAATAAAAAGCGTGGCATTTCAGAAATGCTTTTGAGGCTTTTTGGCCCTAACAGACTGCCGGCGGCCGACCGCCATCTTGTCTCCCTGCTCCAGGCCGTACAGCTCCCCTGTGGAACCCAGTAAGCACCTGGGATTTTCGACTCCTGGCCGGGAAAAAATCAGAACACACCCGACATTTTAGGTGTTCGGTATTTTCTGAATTTTTTTTTTCAATCAGACAGGAGGCGAAAGTACCAGACTGTCCGGGTGAATCTCGGGCACCTGGCAACCCTACAGCCTCCTGGCCCTTTGAGCAAGGCCTGCAGCCTGGTGGGAATCGGGCAGGCGCCTCTCTTGCTCTGCTCCCTCTAAGCCGGCCTAGTGCTGCTGCACTGAAGATCCCTCTCCTTCACTGGGAGCTTATGCTGCTCCCTCACCAGTCAGGACCCTTTATATACAGGCCTGCCCCAGCAAGCTGCCCTCTGACTGGCTCCTTCCAAGCCCTTTTCCAATTGGCCAGGGCTCTGTGCATGCCCCCTCCAGCCTGCTTTAACCCTGCAAGCCAGTGTGGGCAACCGTCCCACCCCAGCACCCAAAATTCATGGCCACCTTTAACCTTCATCTTCCGGCACAGGCAACTTTAATTCTGGAATTTCCTAAATCTGGAGTCCCTGACTTTGCAATTAAAGTCTTCTTTTAACACAGCTTTTTGGAGTGCAATATCGTAGGGGCTTTTTGAAGAGCAAACTGTAAAGCTCGTGTTTTAAAAGACACAAATTCCATCATGTGGAATCATATTGACACCCGCATGAGTCATCAGCAGGGTTAAAGCCAAAGCACAGACCTCTGCCCCTTGCATAATGGAGTAGCTGAAGGGCAGCCGTTCAGTGTGTGGACAGATGGGGAGCAGACACACGCTTTGCAGTCGTTTTTACAGCCATGTGCGGAGAGCAGAGGAATAGGGAAACTCCAGCATCTAGGGTTCCAGGCGGGGTTGCCAGCCCCATTGCGCCTCCCCCTCCTTCTGTTGCTTGCTGTCCCCAATTCATTCCCATTCCCTGGGATGAGGCGGGGCTCAGGGTGCAGGAGAGGGTGCAGGCTCCAGGAGAGTATGGGTGGGGCACAGGGCAAGGGCAGAAGGCTGGGGTGCAGGCTCTAGGATGGGGTCAGGGATGAGAGGTTTGGCTGCAGGAGGAGGCGGGGGTGGGGTGCACAAAGGGTATGAGCTCTGGGAGACTGGCTGGGAGGGGGCTCATGACTGGGGCAGGTGGTTGGGGTGCAGGCTCTGGAAGGGGATTAGGGTGCAAAGGGGGGGTTGGAATGTGGGCTTCAGCCTGGCAGTTTTTACCTCAGGCAGCTCCTGGTTGGTGGTTCCACAGGGCTAAGGCAGGCTCCCTGCTGGCCTGGCTCTGCGCAGCTCCTGGCAATGGCCAGCATGTCCAGCTCCTTGGCGGAAGGGCGGGGCTAGGCACACCGCCTGTGCCTGTAGGCGCTGCCCCCACAGCTCCCATTGGCTGAGATTTCTGGTCAACGGGAGCTGTGGAGCCGGCACTCAAGGTGGGGACAGAGCGTTGAGTCCCAGTGGCCACCCCTGCACTTAGGAGCTGGCCATGCTGGCTGCTTCCTGGAGCCTCGCAGTGCCAGAGCAGGCAGGGATCCTGCCTTAGCCCCACTGACCTGCCAACCAAATGTTAGCAGCCTGGTCAGTGGTGCTGACTGGAGCCACCAGGGTCCCTTTTCAACCCACAATCCAGTCAAAAACCCGCCCCACACCTGTTTCTGAAGAGGGACAGATTCTAGTGCACAGACCTTTCTTCTCGTGTCCTCCAAGCCTGGGCTTTCTGCCCCAATTTCTTCCATCCCGTCCTTTCTCCAGTCCTGCCCCTCCCACCTCAGCTCCTCAGCTCAGCTCTAGGCTTCTTGCTTACCCAGTTCCATTCTCCACCTTCCCAAGTCCCTCATCCCAGGGCCAGTGTCCTTGGCCAGGCATTCCCAGTCTCACCCTCTGGGCCCCTCTTCCTACCTCAGCCTCCCAGTCCCAGTCCCCCCTCGAGGCTCTTCAACCAAGTCTCTTTGGCCCTCATTGCCCAGCAGGCTCCTCAGTCAATCCCGCTGCCCTCCCCCCAACTCCAGCTCAATTTGGTCGCCTCATGCAGGTCTCCCAACTTAGCTCTTCCTCCAACCCGAGTCTCTGCCCTGACTCGCGTCGCAGTTCACACACATCTGCAGAGCACTCAGAGGGAAGGGGCTGCAGAAGGACAAAGCGTTAGAATGTCAGTTTGCCTCGGTTAGATTCTGACATTAGGCTCTTTGGCATGAAATGGAAAACGTTACAAATAACAAGAGGGCTGCGTAAGGCTTCATGGGCTTGTAAAGGATTGGGGTTTCCGGTGGGGAGGGTTCCCTCTCTCAGTAGCTGCAGAAGCTGATCAGAAGCACGCGAGTTCAAGGAAATTAAACGTGCTCTATGTCGAAGACCTTTTTAAAACAAAGTGCCCTGCACCGCACGGCTTGAACGATGGCACCGGCTGCATTCGCTCGGTGCACTGGGCAGGGATTTTTCATTTCATACATCGTTTGCAGCCTGCCATTGTGATTCCACAGATCCCCTCTATCCCATTTTGCAAAGGAGAGAGACACCTTCTCTATGATTGGCTGCAAAATTCAGGTACTCTGGGCCAAAA
Organism: Apalone spinifera; assembly: GCA_030068395.1. Lineage (NCBI taxonomy): Eukaryota > Metazoa > Chordata > Testudines > Trionychidae > Apalone > Apalone spinifera. The sequence goes on along the minus strand of JANRFK010001785.1, from coordinate 40,241,766 downwards.
TGTAATTGCCCAAACAGACTGCCAGCAGCCCATCTGAAAGAGGTCACACATTCTTAGTGCTAGATAAAAAAGAAATGGTCTCTCTTTTACAACAGCGTATTGCATGCATTTCATTTGGCAGTATCAAACACACATCACCACACACTGCTTACTGCAGATTACTGCACAAAGCAGCCGTATCACAAAAAGCAACAACCGACACAATCTTATTGCAGTATTGTATACATTTCCTTGCACGTGGGCCTTGTACTTTCATAAGTTCATCTCCTAGAACAGCCCCTCCCTTTGCAAAAACGAGTGTCCCTGGAGGAGCTGAGGGCACGCATGCACACACAGGAGTGAGCCAGGGCAGGGCACTCCATGCTGCAACTCTCTCAAGAGTCATTATGACAATTATCACTGGGGTGGGCGGGCGTTTCGGAGAAGGCAGAGCGGAGTTGGGAGCCATCCCCTCTTCGAAGCTCTCAGCCCCGCTCTGCTCTTCTTCTGAGCTCCTGCCCACCCCAGGACTCTGCCTCTGGAACAATCTTGTTCTCATCCTGGGCTCTCCCTCATAACCCTCAGGGCCAGCCGCACCCTCCACAGCACACAGAGCTAGGACCCACCTCAACGGGAACAGGAGTGCTGGGCCTGAGTTCAGGAGTCCGCTGATACCGGAGGTCCGGGGGAAGAACCCAGGTTCTGAATTTGGAGATAGGAGGGTCCGAGACTCATCAAGGTAGATGAGGATGAGGAGGAGTGGGGGAGGGGGAAGGGTCAGGGTCTGGGAGAGAGTTTGGGTGGGGAAGGGGGGAAGGGTCATGCTCGGGGAGGAAATTTGCATGCCTGGCACAGGGTCAGGTTCGGGGAAGGAGCCTGGGGTGCAGGCTCTGGGAGAGAGGTTGAGTGCCTGGCACAGGCTCTGGGCTGAGGTCGGGGGGGTGCAGGCTCCGGGAGGGAGGTTGGGTGCGGAAGGGGTGAGGGGTCAGTCCAAGGGAGTTCAAGGGGGTCTTTGGGCCATGCTTCATCACTCAAACCCTGGCTCATGAGAACTGTGGGACTAGTCAAGGTCTCGCTGGCCCCATGACTCCGAGGGCTGACAGCCTTATGGAGTTCATGCAATTTAGGGCACAGGAGGGGCTTCACCCACACACCAGTGGTACAATATACAGTGTCTGGCCCACCGCTGTATCTGGCGGGCTGTCCTGCCTGTCCTACTGGAGAAGGCTGCTGAGGTTCCCAGACCCATGCGGGCAGTTCATAGGGGTGGTCCAGGAAGGGTGGGGCCAGAGGAACAACAGCTCACCCTTAACAGGAGAAACCCTTACAGGATTATTAAGGACTATAGCACAGATGTGCAGAGTGGGGGGAGGCCTTTTTATGGGTAGAGGAATTTATTATTGCCTTCTTTGGCCCTTTGCAGTGAGTGACCTGGTGACTTTGGCAGTTGCAGACAGGTCCCCACATGCACTGAACTTAAAGGACCTACAACTACCCACTGGAGCCGGTCCCTGCACATAAGGTACTAAAAAATGGAGCAGATAGGAAAGGGGGCTTACACAATACTGAAGGAACATGCCGGCAAATGCTTGTACCCCAAAAAGCACTAAAAGCCTTACTAAAGATCAGGGGCTAACAGACAAAAATATATTAGTATATCGTACATCTGTAATATAAAGTTTTTGAATACCAGTATTTTAAAAGGGAGATTAGTTAAAATATATTATATCTTTGTGTGCTTTTCCTGAGAAAATACCCTATTTTATTTGTAGTTTCAATGTATAATTTGTCTAACATACAGTATATAATAAAACCTGTTACAAACACCAAAGTTATGAACTGACTAGTCAAACACATATGTGATTTCGAACACAATCATGCAGCAGCAGAGACCAAAAAAACAAAAACAAAAAAGGGAAAATACAGTGTAGTACCATGTTAATCTTTAACTGAAAGAAGGGAACGTAGCATTTTTCTTCTGCATAGTAAAGCTGTAAACTTTTGAAAGAACCACCATATTGTTTTGTTCAGAGTTACACACATTTCAAAGTTACGAACAACCTCCATTCCTGAAGCGTTCGTAAGTCTGAGGTTCGACTATACATCACCTATGAATCATATAGAAAATTAGTTTGTGTCATCTTTGGATTGGTAAAGAACAATGCTGAAAATCAACATTTCTGAAGGTTTCCAAGTTAATCACCAATATATAATAAAAGTGTGGCAAAGGTGATAACTTCTGAAGATAATGCAAGTCTCCGTGTCTTCAGAAGTGAAAGTTTGTAACCACTACATTTAAACAACGTTAAGAAACACTAGAGGTGTTTATACTGTAACTAAGAACTTATGAGCACAACTGGTTTATAATAAACATTTCAAAAACAGCACTTAAAAGACACTATATAAATATTTTAGGTAGTAAAATACAGGTGTTGGCTTTTCTGTGTGTGTTAGTGTCATGTCCAGAAAATATGCACATACACATCAAACTTGGTGCCTAGGGAATTCATTTTATTATTATGTTTGCATTTAAAACAATGTACCTGACCTATTTGGGGGTTAATATAACTAAATGGAACCTATTTGTTGTTTATTATTTATAGAAGACTCACTTCAGATTAGGCCTTCTGCAGAAGTGTGTGTTTGTGTGGCATCATAAAGTGTCTGCAGATAGCCGCCAGCACTAAGCCCGACAAGCAAATGACAAGTTAGGATGTATCCCAGTACACACAGTGTTCTCTGCAAAGGGAAAGATTAAAGCTGGGTTTTTTCCCTCTTCAGAAAGGCCACATGAAAGAGCTGGTACAATGGCTAATGCATTGACCTTCTATGTCTGATAATGACAAGTTCAAGTTCCCTAGAGTTGGCTAAGATGTAGAACTAAAGTAAGTGCACTCAGGCAACAAGCTCCCCTGATTTATAAGAATCCTACTTACAGAACCAGAATTTTAAAAAGGGGTGAAGAAAATGGACTATGTTTTATTTTTAAGGAGTCTCCCCCCCCCCCCCTTAGATTACGAGCTAGACTCACAATTAGTTTCTTCAGAGACACACTGATGGTTTCATGAATTCCTTTAAAAAAACCCTCACATAGCTTCAAATGAGTAAAAGAGGCATGAATACACAACAGAGCTCTAAACATACGTGTGTTTGTTCCTTGTGTGTAAGTTTTCATATTGCTGTGTGCCTTCTTTTAAATGGAAAGAGAATAAAAATAGGGATGTAAGCCAGTAGCTGAGTAGTCGACTAACCAATAACCCTGGGCGTATCAGTTAGTTGAGTCGACTACTCGCATCCCCCCCCTTGCTACCTCTGCATCAGAGGCAGCAAACGGGGGGAGGGGGGGAGAAGAGGAGCAGAAGCTAGTGCAGGGGGGAGCCAGCTTAAAAGCCAGAATCTCTGCAGTGCTGCCTGCCTGTCCACACTGCTGCCTCTGTCAGAGGCAGCAGCATGAGGCAGAGGGGGGACAGGAGAGGCTGCCACGAAGAATCCCCCCCAGACAGGGGTGACAGAAATTCTACCGACTACACAATTAGCTAATTACTCGCTTCCTAACATCCATAATAAAAAAATAGGGGTGGAGGATATCAGATACTACAGTTGACTGCAGCCCTCTATAGGAAGTCAGGTAAAGAAATGAGAAGCCCTGGTATACATTATCTGGACTTTGCAATTAGAAAAGACCTCTTGGTTTCCCTATCTTGGTGTCAGGCAGAACATCAGTGTTGCGTATGAAAAATATGGATCTTCCTCAGTAGGATTTTCAGAGCCAACTTGTGATTTGTTTGCTCGTTATTCCTAGATCTTTGGTTCCCAGTGTTGTCAGTTACAGTGTGTGTGGCTACAAGGGTCTGCCCGGGCAATTTTACTTTTGGAACCAACGCACAAGAAAGTCTGCCAGTCTCACCATGCTAGTCACCTTGGAATGATGACAGGTGAGGTTCTGGTAGACTGGTCAGACAATCAGAATTTGGACAAAGAATTTAAGAGAGAAAAGCCCCTCCTGGCCCAGCTGCCCTAAACAAATGACCCAATAAACAAAAGGACATTTGTTTACACATCTTTATAGATCATTGTCCTTTTTTGGCACACGTTGCTTTAATGAAACCGAACAGATGAAGATTAAAGGTTGCAAGACCAGGCACACAGAATTTTAGAAACCTCAGAGTTAAGGTTACTCATACAACTTTACTTGGGCTCCCCTGTACATATGCATTCGGATGCACTTTGAATTACATGGTCACATGCTATTGTTCTCCACAAGACTCTCGTAAAGGATTGGGCCTACATTAACGCGCCCTCTTTCAGCCGGATCTGGGCCTGCTCTTGATGAGTGACACCCCCCCGCTCTCAACACACTCTCAGAATCCAGGGAAAAGCATTTCCAGACGGGTTAACAGCTGCACATTGTATTTCAAGCCTTCTTAACAAAACAGGATCAAATCCCTTTCCCTGAGGCTGTCCCTCGCCTCGTGATTCCTCACCCCCCAATTCCTGGTTCCCACCTCAGCACCTTTGTGACAGCAGGACATTCCCCAGGCCCTCTCCTGCTCACCTGCGCTTGTGGCGGCTCCTCCTGGCCATTGCGCCAGTCTCTAGCAGGCACCGCCACTCCCTTCCATTTCCTGAGCCTCCTTCAGAAGGGGCTGGCACCACCCTTGGCTGACTTTTCCCCGGTGCAGCGGGTGGGGCTAGTCCGTCCCCACCCAAAAGGAATGGGATCCCTTAGAATGGGGTCGGCAACCTTTGGCTCGCAGCCCGTCAGGGTAATCCACTGCTGGGCTGCGAGGCGGTTTGCGGAGGCTGAGCTTCCGCAGTTATGCCCCCCAGAGGGGAAAGTCAGTGGGGCACCCTAGTGCGCAGCTCCTGCAAGAACTGGCTGAGCTGCGGCAAAAGCCAGCAGGGAGCTGCTTGAAGAGCTGACAGGGACCCTGGTTGCAATAGGACAGAACCTGTATGAAATGTTAAGGTACTTTCACCATTAATAGTGAAAGGTAAATCAGAAAAGGAGCATAAATAGAAATAGAGAGGTAAATAGAAAGGAGCATAAACATTGTCAAATCAAGTGTAAAAATGTAATA
>JANRFK010001785.1:40202565-40217656 GCA_030068395.1 Apalone spinifera | reverse complement strand
TTGCAAGTTCGAATTCCTACATTAGCCACCCTAGTTCGAACTAGGGTGGCAGTGAAGACATACCCTAACTTTAGAAACAACAAGTAGTCCTGTGGCACCATAGAAACTAACATATCTATATGAGCTTTTGTGGGCAAAACCCACTTCCTCAGATGAGCACCATCTGAAGAAGTGGGTTTTACCTACGAAAGCTCATGAGAATATATATATGTTAAGTCTCTAAGGACTACTGGTTTTCAAACCAATAATGTATTTCTAGAATATTTTCTATTTCCCTTTGTGTGCTTCCTCCTCCATTACTCCTCCATATTCAGGATCATGGAAACTATCTCCACTGGGAGCAACGTGCTCTTTCCCCAGCGTTAGGGACTACTTATGAACCTATCTGTATTATGCCTTCTGTCCTCAAGCTCCCATCTCCAGGCACATTCTCAGTGCCACTCACACCCACACTCCCCTTCCTTAGTAGAAGTGAAGAAGCATCCTCTATTCATTGTCTACCAACCTGCTGCACCATTTACTCCTTTCCACTAAGTAACTCCCAGTTCCTGCCTCCATGTTGAAATTTCCCTTCACTGCTGCTCAGCATGGATGGATCATTTCAGAGGAAAGCTCTCGGCTGTCCTTCGTTCATTACTCCTTACTTCTGTGCTTTGAGAAATGCAGTTTACTTCTCCCTACAATGTGCCATTGGCTCTAACAAGCCAATATCCATGGCTCTTCACTCATTTATACCAAAATCCCACCTCCATTGATGTCTCCAAATCTGGCACTCGACACCCTCAAGTCATTTAACTATGTATCTTTCCCAGGAGCACTGAGGCACAGTTTAAAGAAGAGGTGAAATCCTCTTCCCCCAGCTCCCCTCCTTTCATTCTTGGTGCAGGACATGATTCAAGCTGATAGATGCTGAACTACTTTAACTACCTCCATTGCATTTACTTTTCCATCCTCAGGCTCTTACAAATGTGAGAAGCTGTCTGACAATATCTGTTTAGTGATTTTTCTCACCTTTTTATGACTACAATAAGGAACACTGGCTCTCACATGCCTCTCCCTCTTCTACACTAATTTGGACAGCACACGGATATGTCTGATTACAGCAACTGGCATCTAGATCCTACTGGGTGGGATACATAAGAACAGCCAAGCAGAGAGAGCGCGATTAGATAGAATGTCCTAATTCATAGGCATTATTCTATTAGATTTTGTCCTCAGGCTTCCAAGAAATCACTCTCCACTAGTGCAGAGACAGAGGAAGTGAAATCACAAAACAAATTTTCTGTCTCCATCTGGTGGGGAAAGGAAGCCCAAATCCATAGTGTGGGGATGGTGTCTCCAGCCTTTGTTTTCCAGAGGCTGGGAATGGGCGACAGGGGGCGGATCACTTGATTTTTACCTTTTCTGTCCATTCCCTCGGGGGCACCTGGCATTGGCCGCTGTCGGCAGACAGGACCCTGGGCTGGATGGACCTTTGGTCTGACCCAGTGTGGCCGCTTTCATGTTCTTAGGATCCTCAATAGCGGGTAGGGAACAGACACAAGAGGGAGACCCCAAATTCCTGCCTTTTGTGCACAGTTCTCCAGATTCAATTGTGTCATTAATGGGCCAGATCTCCAGGTCAGCAGAACACAAAGGGACCCAATTAAGCCTTATTATTATTCCCATGTTGCGATAGGGAAGCTGAATCCCAGAGGAGCTGAAGGGATTCACCCAAGGTCGCACCCAAGCCAGTGCCAGCACAGGCTAATCGCTCCCGGCCACACAGCCCAGCACCCAGGCCTGTGCTCTAGCCACTAGACTGTTCCTGTCTAGAAAAACAGCCAGGGAACAATCTTGCCTGGCCAGAGACCCAGACTGCCTGGCTGCCCACCTCGTGCCTGGCACAGCTACAAACATCACCCAGGGAAAACCAATGTTTTCAGCTGGAGCTTCCTATCGCTCTGGGCCCAGCTCCTGTAGGAGACTCTTGCCACTCTCAGACCCTCCGTCTTTTTCTCAGTTCGTGGGCAAAGTCTGGGGTTGCCAGGGCCACTGCAAGCTCTCGGGAACGCCCTTGGGGCAGGTGAAGGGAGGCATGTGAAATGACACTCTCCCGCAGAATCCACTGCTCTGCTACAAGGTTTCTTTCCACCCCCGTTGTGAAGTTTGTGAATCCCACGGTAGGGGAAAGGTGAGATGATGCCCTCCCTCAATATGCTGTGGAATTCCTTCCCATGGAACTAGCGCGTGTGTGAGGATAGCAGGAACCACGTGGTCCTAAGCCCTTAACGGGGAGAACTGTCACTTGGCAACAATTAACCAGAAAAGCCTGAATGTATGATCACTTCAATCAGCTGTTTCCAGCAGTGCACTACAGCAGAACCGTGTGTTTGCTTCTCTCCTACCCCCCAAGACTGACACGTTTTGGCTAATGCCCAGAACGAGCCCTCAATTAACATTTGTATGAGGAGTAAGGCATTCTTCCTTGCCCTGCCTCCCTGCCTGTTCCCCAAAAAGCAGAAGGAAAAACCAAACAAAACCCAAACCCTGTGGATAATTGCACTGATCCGAACGTGCAGGGGCTTTCACATAGAATGATGGCTTCCCTTGTCTCTTGCATTTGTTCAGCTCCTTTGGGAGGAGCAATTTACAGAAAGCATTATCGATTTTTGCCATAATAGGTACCGAGATGCCTCACTGTCCCTGCTCACCCAGCTCGCGCGCTGCATCACAACTGTCAGGCCAGTTTCTGAAGCCCGTCATTATTTTTTTTCCAAGTAAATCCATCACAGCAATGGGGGCGGGAGTGAGGAAATAAAATTATTTTCACCTTGCCATACAAAAGGACAGTCGTGTTCCCCACTGGAAATTAGTGCAAATGCTGACAGCTAAGAGAGAGGAAGGGAAATTCAGAACCTCTACACAGGGGCAGGGAGAGAGTAGCTAATTTACTCTGAACACACTCCAGGGTTCTCCTTCGAAGGCAGGTATTTTTGCCTTGTCCAGCGGCCCCCGCTGTTCTCGGTTCTCCAAAGGTGCTGAAGACTGCGGCAGACGCAGGCTCGTTCTCTCGCATTTCGGGGTGGCGAGGAGATTGGAGGGAGCGGAAGGGTTGTGTGGCACAGTTGTTAACAGCACTGGTCTGTGGGATGAAATCTGCCTTTAAACCTCTTCTGAATACAGACCACCCACTCGCTGCAGAGATTACCAAGTGAACGCCGCTCTTTTGTGCGCCGAACGGTTTTGTATGGTTTTTTTCCCATTTGCTGTTCCCTGGGGGCAGGCTGAAGCCACTAACCCTATTCTGTCCCCAATCAGCATGTGAATGTTGAGGGATCCTTACTTCAAATATTTCTGAAAAGAAAAAGCCTTTTGGAATCACATCTAAAAACAAACAACCCCCACCCCAAATTGCATTATTGACTCTCCAACAAGGCTTTTGGTATTCATACCTCTTCTTTGATTAGTCTTTGCCGTACCCCTCGTGTTGGTCACTTATTTCTCATCTTTAAGACCAGAATCTGTAGCACCATATTCCAGGGCTCTGGACTCTTTTTTTAATTCCCAGAGACAGCCTTGCTTTGGGCTCGGAAGGCTTAATCCAAGAATTGGCTCGGGGTCTAATTCCCAGATCCTCAGTTCATTAGCCATGAAAAGTGATAGCTGCTTAAGATTTTTATGAGACATTGTTCCAAAGGCAGACCACAGACATTGCACAATTACACAGCACTTTGCTGAAGGCCCAGGCCGTCTCTGGCACTCACACACGCGGCTCGATAGCAATCAAACTGCCTCATGAAAAGAAGCAACTTTGTTCTCAGGAAAGAGTGATGAATCTGTCAAATTTGCTTTGCAAGCGGTGCTTTTGGTAAGGACACTTGTTAGGATAAAATTCAAGCCCCCCATTCCCTCCTTTAGGAGGGCTGGCATGTACAGCCACACAAATCAGTCCTTCTTCCTCGGGAAGGAGCATTCGTGAGCGTGCAGCATTCAAAGCTCGTCTGTCTGCTCTTTTAGTGCTTTAAGGGAATGTTTCAGCTCAGCTGGAATCTGTGGGCCTGTGCATTAATACTGAAACTGTGGCTGCCTATTTCACCAGGCAAACTGAGACAACAGCAAGCCAGCCATGTACAATTGTCAGGGAGGGTGAGTCTCAATCTGACTCTCTGGGTTCCCAAAAGTCTTCAAAGCACAGAACAATCACTAGTGCCAACAGGGAGTCTGGGCGAGCAGGCCCTAACCCGCCAGAGATGCCACCTACAAAGCTCCTGATTGGCAGAGGCATCCAGCCTCTCTGATTGGTTCACAATGCTATGCAAGTCAGAAGGAGGCAGAAGAAGGTGGGTGAGAAACTGGTGGAACCCTAGCTGCTGGAATATTAGACCTCTTGTTCTTGTCTCGTTCCAGAGCCCTGCTTCTCCACCCCACCACTGGCTGCAGACTCTGGCCTGATCCTTGGCATGGTCTCCAACTCCGCTGTTGACTCCTAGGCCTGACTGCCTATATCCCTGTCTATAGCAGTGGGCTCCTTTCAGTGAGTGTGTATTGAAGCCATATGTAGCCCAAGGTCCAAAGTTGTGGACTACAAACTGCAGCATGTTGGGAGAACTTCCTGGTTCCTGCCAGGACCCCAGCAGGGTCTCAGCAGGGACTGAGCTGGGAGCAGCAGGCGGGTGTGTGCTGAGAGAAGGGGCTGCTGAACTGTGATCTTGTTCTATTTTTTTTTAACAGAATAAAGCCTGTTCCTGGTGGTCTGAGCGGGTTTGGGCTGAGGTGCACACACATTAATGCACAGCGCAGAGCACACCAAGGAGCCTCAGGCCTAGTCTGCCACAGTGAGGCTTCCCCTATGCTGAATAACCTCACACTGGGCTAGTGAACAGGAGGGGTTACGCATACACACGAAAAAGCCCAATGCCACACTGAAATAATATTAAGGCTCTGGTACAGGCCAACAAAGTCCAGGAATTTCAGAGGTAAAGTAGGGTGGTGGCTCCTATGTGGTGGGATTGGATCCACCTCCAAAGTGTCTTCAACACATCAGAAGCCCCCCACAAAACCACCATCTAAAAAATGAAAATGCTTGGGGTATCCCTGGATCACTCCCCTCTCAACACTGGCTTCTGCCACCTACTCTGCCTGCTGACCCTGTGGATTCGCTACTCCAAACTTTTTGGGGGCAATGGTCTTTCTCCACACTCAGGACCAGATCCCTGAATCCTGCCTTAGCCCATTCCTCACTTTGTTCCTGGCCTCACTGGCTCATGCCCAAATACTGCAGCATTTATTGCTCTTTAGAAACAGCTGCTGTATGTTCAGGCACCACCGGCAGGATTCTTTTGGTGGTTCCTTTGCGAATCCTCGTCTTTTTTTCAGATCCACAGTCAGCTTTCTACTCCTTGTCAGTAGTATGCACGTGAGAAACCATATGTTAAAACTATACATAGATTGCTCCTTGTCATCAAAAGCCATCTGTATTACACGATAAAATAGCTTGGTAGGCTGACGACATTTTGGTATCGTCACAGGGGTCAGAAGCCTCACTAACAATTAAAAAATAATTGACTTTTTTGGAATTTGGGCCAGTATCAGGCTTCATAATAAAGTCCAATAAATCTGAAATGTTCGGAATTATTATTCCCCACAGGGTCAAAACAAATTGTTTTCAGCTCCATGCAATTGAAATGAGTAAAGGAATCTTTAAAATAATTAGAAAGAGCTATTATGGAGAAGCATGCACATCTTTTCAAGGCAAATCAAACAAACTTGGGTGAATGGGGCAAATACGAAATTCCCTAAGTACATAGGATAGCCTCTCCAAAGAAGAATGTCCTCCCAAAGTTCTGATTGTTGTTTCAGTACATCCCTGACATGACATTAAAATGGGTGGGCAATAATTTTTGCCCAGGGGCCACTTCAAAAATTTTTGAAGTAGACCTGGACCACCTTGTAAGGGGCAGGGCCTAGACAGGAAGGGGAGGCACTGCCCCACCCCCAGACCGTGATTGGTCTGGGGGTGGGGGAGCCCCATTGCCCCCCTTCCCACTAAGCATCCATGCCCTGGAAGAGGCTTGGCACACTCCCCCACCCCCAGGCCAATCAGGGGAAGTGTGGGAAGCCTCTTCCCCACAGGGCTGGGGCAGGGCAAAGGAAGCTTCACACAGCTCCTCTCCCCTAGGGCCTGCTTGGAGCACATGAAGCCTCCTCCGCTCTCCCCCCTGCTCTGCGAACAGCACGCGGCGCTGCTCCTGGCAGGGCGGGAGGAGGCTTCGCATGCTCCCCTGCCTCCAGACCCTAATTGGCCTGGGGGTGGGGGAGCAGCAGAGACTCCATGGGCTGGATCCACCCGCTTGGAGGGCCAGATCTCACCCATGTAGGCCCTTTTGCCCACCCCTGCATTAAAACCATGGCAGGGCGCACTATTAACATTCATATGGAAACATAAAAGACAAAGTTCTAAAGTTCTGCATAAGCCTATCATGTAGGGTGCACTGTGTGTAACTACTTGGCATTGTTATGCATCCCACTTATAAAGTGTGATTAGCTGGGTTAACAACAGACCACTGAGACAATGGATAAAACTCAAACAGGACAAATGTAACCTTCACAGTAATTGGTTAAAAAGTAATTTAGACCACGAAAATTAAAGTTACCCATTTACCCCGAACATGTTAGCAATTTTGGACACATTTTCTAAATGCTTGTCACTAAGGCCTTCTACCTTAGTTATTTTAATAGTCAGGAATAAATAGCCCTAGGAAATACCAGTGACTGTTCTTTGGGGGTAAGAGTTGAGATTACGCCATTTGGATAGCTGTTCCAGCTCCCTGCTTTGAAATTCTACCAAGAGGTAAGTGTTGATGTAAAAATATACAGAGCCTGTGTATTCAATATTTACAAGTCAAACATTTCATTGTGAAATATGGATATTAGCCAGGAGCAAACTGAAACAAAAGGCTTAATTTCCAAGATACATGCAGTTTTGGTTGAAAAAGGTGGCAAGAAACAACCCAGATGAAAAAGCTAGGAGAGGGATTTGAACAAAAAATTGATCTGGATCACTGGGTCTGCATATGGGTAAGTGGCTATACACCTGCAATTTGTTCCGGGGGGTAGCCATGTTAGTCTGTTTCAGCAAAAACAAGGAGTCCAGTGTCAAAAGAGGTTTAAATAAAGAGTGGCACTCTTATTGCAACAGGTAATTTCCCCTTCACTCTCACCTTCTCATCACCACTGGAGATCAGCCATATCCACTCTCATTTAGTTAGCACTGATGTCACAGTCCCATCTCTGTATCCCCTCTTCTCTCCTCTCCTCGCATCTGAAGTGAGTTGTATCTCACAAAAGCATGTGCCCTCATAAATGTGTTAGTTTTAAAGTGCCACCAGACTCCTTGATATTTACAATCTGTGTAGCCCATAAAGCAAAAGTTTGTAAATTGCTGTTTAGATCGCATTGGACTCCAGTTAAGATCCATTATAGTTTTGCCATGAGGAAGGCACTCTGTTGCACAGGGCGCAGGAACAAGGGAACATACATGTACACGTGGTGGTTGTGTCCAAGAATCAGATGGTTTGGGGAAGAAATTAGCAAAAAGAGTCATATTATGTCAAAACAATGGCTTCTACAGATCCTCTGATCTGCTTACTTAATATTCCAATAAAGGATCTGAATTTTAAACAGAACAATAAGTTAATTTCTCTTTTATTGTTAGCAACTAGACTCTGTTACACATTATTGGAAAAATGTGATCTTCCTCCTATGGACTTCTGGGACAGCAGTATATGGACTGTTCTAGTAACAGAAGAGCTTTTACACCAAGTACGTTCACTATAGAAGCACCAAGCAGTAAACAGACTGCAATGTTTCCAAAGGAACATCTTTAAAGACAAGTGACCAAAATGTTGGAAGATGGCCAATGGGTAACAGCAGGTGTTATCAGGGTTACCAAGTTATTGTATAGTTTGTCTTTATAATCCTCCATGGTTCCTTGTAGGCCATGCTACTGACCTTCATGGAATATATTTTAGATAGCCCATGAGGTTCCTGTTCTTGAAGAATCTATAGAGAAATAAAGGCGTTCCTCATTTTTCACTAGAAAATTAAAATGAGCTTTATAATACAGACATGGCAGGCCAAGGAATTTTAGCTAATTTATCACATGTCGAAAAGTGGCTAATACTGTTATAATCCAATGTGGTTGCTGTCTAAGCAGTTAGCGCAAATTTCAATAGCAGGAAAATTCTGATAATGAATCAGCATCCTAAGGGATACATTAGCTTCGATTGTTCTTTTGCTCCCAAATATATATTGCAGATACGTTTTTTCCCATCGAGTTCTCTTTGGTGTATATGCACCCACATTATGTCAGAACAGGTGGCTACCTTATGTTTCCCTCATTTAGCCAATATTTCACTCCACTTAATTCATACATATGTTCCTACACATGCACACACGCCCACAAACAGATGCATACCTAAAAGCACACAGACACATATGTTGCTGTTGTTTAAATATAACAAGTAAGGGAAAAATATCAGCTCAAAGAATTTAGAAAAACCAGCCTACAGATAAATCATTTTTATTTTACTTTCTTGTTTTAACCAGTCTGAAGTCCACCAAAGTTATAAGAGAAGCATATGCTGCATCCTGAACCGTTCAAGTATTTGAAGTTCCCAGGTTAGTTTTGGGGAACAATTTTCAGCTCATCTGACACAGACCATGCATCCCATCCCTCATCCTCTCTCACGGGTTTGGAAAAGGATTATTTTATTACATATGACTTTACTCTGAAAAATGACAATGTAAAAATGTTATTTTCTCACTCAACAGGTCTGTCCCCTGTATTTAGGGTCAGATTTCTGACATCAGCAACACAAATAGCTATTGACTGATTTTTGGCCCTGCCAAACCAACACAGCAAAGGGTGTGAGAGCTAAATTCTATTTTATCTCCTGCATTATTAAAAGAATAGTTTTCTCCAATCAGTTACACCATTGCAAATCTCCTAAAGACAACAGGGAGTGTATGTGAGTCAATAAGGGCCTAATTAACCCTGATGATAGTAATGACACAGGAGATATATTTAAAAAGAACCTGTTTGTTTCTCAGGCCTTGATTGTATTAGAAAACTTTCATCAACGTAACTCAAATTGATCTAGTTATACCACCTTAGTGAAAACCCCTACATGCACACTGGGACTGGTTTAAATCACGCAAACCAATATTGCTTAATTCAGTAAGTTAAATAGGCTTAAGTACATCTTTATTAGGGATTTGCACTAATTTAACCACACTGGTTTTATCCACATTTATGCAAGTTTTCTACTAGACACATCAACTGAGCCTAGGCTGACTGCAGAGCTAACAGAAGAAGCCTCTTTTAACTTTTAAACTGAGGCCCTGTGACCTAGGAATCATTCTGACAGCACTACTGTGGAACCCCACCCTGGCTTTCACAAGGCCTTTGCAAAAGTGCACCTTTTAAATTCTTCAATAAGAGTTAATCCATAATCCATTCTCTGCCCTGTCACCTGTCAATCCAGCACACCCACACTTCACACACAGAATCAAATCTTCAGCATTTCCTGGGCCCGTTCAGTTTGTAATCTGCCAGAAAAAGGAAGGATGTTTTATTTATACATGTGTGCTGCTTATTACTCCTGATCCTGTGAGCCTCTCGATACTCAGCACATGGTCGCTGGGGAGGAGCCTCCTTCAGACAGTCAAAGCCAGACGGAATTGTAACTCCCTGTGATCCAGTGAGCTCAGGGACTGCTCATTAAGTATTCCTCTCGGGGTACATGACTCCACAAAAGGGGAAAGGAGTGTGAAAAGGTGCAAAGGAACCACGATGTGTGCACATGCATACACGGGAAGGATGTGTCGTTCCTTAAAAAGGTGCAGCAGGCTTGTGTGCTTCCCCTGTGCGCCAGGGAGTTCTAGGTGAGTCTGCAGAATGCCTCCTGGTGCCCCGCAGCTCCTCAACAGACCTACAAGTAAGCCTCTAGTGCCATCAAATTCTTAGCATTTGTCACCTTGTTTTTTAGGGGTCAAAGTGACACTTCCCTGGACACTAATTTCAGGGATCGCTCTTCTTTCCTTTTTGAAAGCAGGTACATTTACTCTCCTTCCACCTCCTCTACATCTCCAGTTCCCCGTGGGCTCTTTCCTAATTCTCCATCATTGGCCAAGAAGGTAATGTCTATTGCAGGTTAAGCGTATGTTTCAAGACCTTTGTTTATTTTTATATTGTTAAGGTTTACATTCCTGACAGCTGTTGGGCAGTTTTTAACTCATATTTTAGGCCTGTTCTAGGCACTAAAAAACCTGCAATGAAGAGGAGGCGGCAGAGGAGAAGGATGAAGAAGAGGGTTGCTCTCTTTGGAAGTGGTAAACAGAACTGAGTAAGCAAATGTAAATGGATGTTTAAATGTGCAGTGATGGGCTGCCTAATAAATACATGGAGACTCAATTACTTGGTTTTTAGTGGTCAACCCTGAGAAAGACAGACAGACAGAGATCAATGAAGGGGCCTCTCATTTTTGTGGAATTAAGAATGAAAAGGAGTAAAATATAAGAAAGAAGATTATTTGTACAGAGCGCATAAAGTTTAGAAGCACACACGCAGTTTGAATACCAGAATCGAATTGAAATATGCATCTCCTTTCTTTGTGTTTGGCTCTGCCTCTCCAGCTGGTAACCAGACCATGTGGAACACAGGCCCTGAGAGGTGGGAAAGGATCTGAAATATGAAACACTGCTGTTTTACTGCTAATTCGATAGGAAAAAAGCCCTATAAAATATTAAAGAAAGTATTTAAAGCTGTATTAAACACAATTTGTAGCATAATAGTTTAACCTGAAATCAGAATGCTACGTACAGCGTGCTTGTTCTGAGTTTCAGAGCATGGATACCAGACCAAGAGGCAGAATATTCCATATAGCCTGAAGCATGTTTGGGCTTCTTTAAAACAAATTCCAGGTGGAAAATTGGGCATGCTGATAAAAGCAGCCCAGGAAAAAGTGTTAGCTCTGTAAGGGCAGGGTGGGTATTGAATTCACACTTAACATTACAAGACTTAATTAAAGAGGATGACCTGAGGATCCCAGCAAGTGACAGGCTAACATATCCATTTGGAATAATGTGTTGTTACTGAAGTCAATTCCTTTTATAGATGTCTCACAGTGGAATGTGTGGAACAATATTGTGATGGGGGCTGCGGGATGGGGGATGGAGAATGTGTTTTACTGCTGCTTACTCCAGTAAAACAAAAAGCAGAAATACTCACATAGCAATAGTTATCCAACCAAGACTATCTTTATAAACCATAATATTTGCATGCTTGTTCTGCAGTCAGTCATAGTCTCTCTCAAAAGTCCTCATCACACAGTATACAGACTCTACGAAACCCAGCATGACCGTGAATGTGGTTTCCAAAGCTGGCTTCAGCTCAGAATGTTGAATAACTCACGGTTCAACAATTTTTTAGCTAATTTATCATAATCAACTACTACAATCAACTACAATTTTGAGAACCAAGGAGGACTGAAATTAATAGAAGTTGCTAAAATCAAGCGCCAGTCTTGTAAATTTTACAGGCTGCATATTAACAACACTGAATATGAAAATGTCAGTGCCTGTCCATTTCTTAGAATTGATATCGTCTCTCTGTACTGCACCCCTAGCATATGGCACCAAAACATACTGCCAAAGAACGTTGCTCAGACTAAAGACCGAAGGGAGTTTTTTGGAGTGAGACTTGAAGAAAGGAAGTGACGTGGGGGCTCAGAGCAAGGGAGAAGGAACACACAGGTGATGGTTTAAGTTAGATATTTGACTATTAAATAGCAGTGCCTGTTTTTAAATTGGATATAAGAGTAGCTGCTAGAATGCCTGTGATCATATGCAGCACTTACTCAGTTATCCGTGGCTTCTCATTCATTTTCCAATCAAGAATATTGTTAGCAGTTACTACTTTATATTACTGATCACTTTCAAGTTGTCTGCCCTTACGTTTCTGTGCCTGGAATGTAAATTTTCAGTTCTCACTGTGGCCACAGAGCTAGGTACAGAGCACAAGTAGGTGACAGGAATGAGGGGTTTTTCCCTGCATCAGTCTCTTATCTAGGGATTAACTGGAACAAGGACATGAGAACAGAGACCTCCTAGTGTGGCTCGTGCCCGTCTCTTTAAAGGGCTGACTTAGAGCAATCGATCTTAGCACTTGGAAGCTTTTGGGGAAATTCAGTCTGGGATCTAAGTGCAGATGTGGACACACCATTAGGGCCCTTCACCAGCCTCCTTACTTTAGACCTCAGTTCATCAACAACATGCAGCTCTTTGGCTCAGGCAGAGGAAGGAAAGCATGGCTAGAGCTAAATGACTCCCTATTTCTTGATTTATTTTTCTACACTGATTCACAGCAAAACCAAAATGATCCAGCACAGGAACAGTAAAACCGAATATTGTACTTGGGGGTGTTCCATGGAGCATGTGGTGAACTACCACTGACAAATTCCGGAAGGGAACAGAAACTCAGGCAAAAAACTCAGGCAAAAAGAAAGGTGTATGTGGGCAGCATGGAGCAGTAGCTCTTATTTTAGTGGAACAGACAGTATATCCCTTTATTCCCCATTGTCCGATAACCTTAGAGGATTATTTTCCTCTGATCTAGGGGCGATCAATTAATTTTCAAAATAAACTCCTGGATTTCAGTCCTCACCCCTTGTCATTTCTTTTCATCCCCCCATTTACATACCTCCAAGATGCTATTTTCCTTTTCTAAGAAATCTTGATTTCGCACAAGCAAAGCAAGGGAATACCACACATTTTAGATGCCAAACATTTGTCAAGGAATTACCGCATCTGTAAGGTGTAAAAATTATTTCTTTTTTTTCTCCTGTAGAAGTTGTCCATTCCCCAGAAATGCTCTCTGTCAACATCTAGAAAATTACTTTTTTTAAAAAACCTATATTAAACTTGACAAACATCTGGTCAATACAATTTACAGCAATAGAAAGAGCGCAATAAAAGTTTATTTCTTCTTGAAGAATACATTTAAAGACATATTTTTAAAAGCTTTATATAAAAAAATGACAATAAGGGCTGCAGTTCTAAATCAAGGCTGACTTCAAACGCACTGCTGACTCATGCCAGGCAATGGATGAAATCCCGGCTCCTTGCTTTTTGCACAGTCCCAGGCTCCCCCCCCCCCCCACAGCCATTGGCTGTCTATGACTTAATGAGCTCTAGAAATTATAACAAATGGAATTTGTCAACCAGTGGCTATTTCCAAACGCTGCAAAGGTCCCCTCCTCTGCACAGGACAAGTAATTCTATTGCCACATTTATTTTTACTGGTCGACACTGTCACATGCTTCCTGAGTGCCTGTGCCAGCTCTGATACAGGAGCCCCTATCACCGACTCACTAGCCTGCACAGAACTCTCCTCTCACAATTCTCCAGCTGGATTAGCCCAACAACACGGAAGCTGTGTTCATACCCTTGCTCTTCAGGATAGTGGTTCTGCAGATTTTCTGTGTTTTCCTCTGCATTTACATCTTCCATAAACCATTGGTTTCTGTAGTCCCACATGAAAAGGCAGTGCACATCTTGTTGCTGACCAATCAAAAGTGATACCCTGGGTTTCCAACTCTTCTTAGATTCAGACATAACTTGTTTCTTCATTTCAGATGGATGCATTCATTTGTGGTACATCTGGGTCCTTCCTGGGATCATTGTACATAACCCAATACATTAACCACAGGGCAATCCATTTGAAGGTAGGACCATGGTAAACAATTTCACAACTCAATTCATCCTCATTCATTTCTCAGGGACTTGCAGCAGAACCCTTTCCCAGTGACAGAATTCCTATTCAACTCCATATCTTTTTTCCTCCTCTTTTTCCATCTTTTTGTCGGAAACTTATTTTTTCAAGTTGACATGAATGACAACGAGAAAGCATCTGGTGCTACCAATGCTGGTAAAGAAGGGTTTCCCCGCAAAAGACAAGATAATCTAAAGCCAATGTCACTTTACAACTATATCCCTGGATAATCATCTGACTCACCTTTACAGACAGATGGAGGTACAGGCAAGAGCTATTACCCCAGAATTATCCCCTGTACAAATGTTGCTTCATTGCAGAACCCAGTCATTAGTCTGCAGATTTCTGAAGCAAATAAAAAAACCTAGTTGCCATCTTCAATTCCCTCCTCCTGAGCCACATGTCCTTGCAGTTACTTATACAGTTTTTAAAAGCTTTGTTCATGTCATTTTAAAAGATTCTTTGAATCCAGCTGCAGTGGGGATTCCTCTTTTGAAAGAGAGCAGGCCAAAGTAACCACAGCCTGATTCTACAGGTTCCTCTGCATGGGATCCCAAGAGAGCTAGTGCTCCATCATGCTTTTTTAAAAGGTATTTTACAATATTTATAAATAATTATACTGTAACCAAACAAATTAATCTCCAGACGCTTTCCCTTAGGAGCCATAGATCTATACATTTAATTAATTTAAACAGAAATTAAATGGCAGAAACTTAGTACAGCACTGCCACTTGGCTTCTTTGGGCAGAGGAAAGGATGCCAACAATGGCATGTCTTCTTTCCATGTCTTCTTTGAGAACCAAAGTAAAGAGTGGTTTTCTTTATTCTCCACCCTGACATGACATAGCCAAGTTTATCACGTTTAATGTTGTCTGTTTTGTCTCATTATTATTTCATATTTTATATTGTGGGAGCATCTCACAGCCAAAGCCAAGCTGGGCTCAATTATGTTAGTTACTGAATAATCATAATGTCCCAATGCAAAAGAGCTTACAATGTAAATGACAACATGTAACAGATCAATGAAACACACAAGAGACTGGAGGGATGGCCTAGGAGTCAAGATAACAAATTAATAGGACGTGCACAATTCCTAGCTGCTCAGTAGCACTGACCCAAACTCACCTGTGCCTAGTCCTGGTACTCACGATGGAAGAGATGGGCAAGAAACATGAATGATGAGGTGGAGACTTGGACTGGGAGCATTTCCCACTTTAGGGTGTTTCTAAACTACATCCCTCTGCCAACAGAGGGATGTAGATTAGGCACATCGCTATT
>JANRFK010001785.1:40186695-40200395 GCA_030068395.1 Apalone spinifera | reverse complement strand
TTTAGAAAAGAGAAGATTGAGGGGGGACATGAGAGCAGTTTTTAGATATCTAAAGGGTGTCATAAGGAGGAGGAAAAAACTTGTTCATCTTGGCCTCTGAGGATAGAACAAGAAGCAACGGGCTTAAACTGCAGCAAGGGAGGTTCAGGTTGGACATTAGGAAAAAGTTCCTAACTGTCAGGGTGGTCAGACACTGGAATAAATTGCCCAGGGAGGTTGTGGAATCTCCATCTCTGGAGATTTTTAAGAGTAGGTTAGATAAATGTCTATCAGGGATGGTCTAGACAATATTTGGTCCTACCATGAGGGCAGGGGACTAGATTCGATGACCTCTCGAGGTCCCTTCCAGTCCTAGAATTCTATGAAAGGCGAAGCAAGATTTCACTTGGGATGAGGAAGATGTGTCCAGAGTAGAGAGGTAGATTGGTAAAACATCGGCTAAAAAACAATGATTTGCAAACATGGCTTTGGCTAGTCACCCAATTGCAGTTATGAATAAATTGTAGTTTGCATTTTCCAGGCATATAAAGCTCTTTACAATTAGTGAACTCCAGTGGAAATGGGATACATGAATTTTACAATTTTCCGCCAGGATCTTTTAAGGAAAGCACTTCACAATTATCATTTTCACACAACTTTGTTGAACACAACAAAACATATTCTACATTGTGTTGTTAGCTGTCCACTCAGTGTTTTCCAGTACTCTGGACCCTGAAAAAGACGAGTTTTTGGGTTTGTCAGTTAGTTGTACAGTAATCTTATCAGATTACATTCATCCTCCCATCCACCCTTTGGTTTTTTGTTACATTCACTTCTTGCATCTTCAATTCAGTGGTTTTTTTTGTTTGATGCCAGAGAAGGGGATGAGTGAATGGAAGGCCTGAAAGAAGGGTGTAGCATAATCAGTGAGTCATGTTGATGATCTTGGCAACCCAGTTTTGAATGGAGAAAGCTCCTTGGGACAAGAATGGTGATTTATATGTTTATACAGCACTAATACAGTGGAACCCTGATCGCAAATGGAACCTGTGGGTGCTGCAGGAATATAAATGAGAAAAAGAAAAAGAATATTGCACAGAGTTTGGGCTGAAATGAAATTACTGCCCCATCTCTATCAAGAACATGTCATTTCCCTCTTCTTATCTTTCTTTTTCACTGCTCTCAGGACTTGCTCTCACTCATTCCTGTCTGTAAAAGATGTAATCATTTTTCCACCCATGATATGGCCCAGGAAAGTTGTAAGTACACGTACCCACACACAAATATACTTGTATTATTTTTTATATTTAAACAAGCGTCGGCACCAGCCTGGATGCTTCTCTCTCTCTCTCTCTCACACACACACACACACACACACACACACACACACACACCCTTTGATCATAGCTTTCTTTTGCAATCTAACTCCTGCTACTTTAAATTCAGTTTAATGCGCAGGTCATTCAACACCATTAATTCTATATTCCACCATATTCAGACTTGTGTTTCTTCTTTCCCTCTTCTCCGCTGATGTCCAGGAGTATCACAGTTTATCACACCTTGCCAGGATTTCCTCAAATATATTGCTGATGGTCTGATAATCCTCTGTGGATGCTCGCATGAGAATGTATCCATATAGACCCAATTCAGCAGTGGGGCTAGGCTGACATATGGTGCAATAGACAGTTTCTTATAGAAGTCTGAATTGTCTGGCATTATAGATTCTTCCAAAGTCATCTGGGACTTGCACAAAATATTCATCTGACTTTTCCCTCTCTTAAATTTACTGAATGATGGGAGGAGAAAGGTCAAGTCCACTCTCTGAATCCTATCAGAAGGCTGCTCCATCTTCTTCGAAGCTTTACCCCAGCAGGCCTTACACGTGCAGAAAATGACTGATAAGGTTACAATTGGAATTTTCTGTTGTGTGGGCACCTTGTGCTCAAACACCTGGAGTTTCAGACCACATACCCTGACTTTGTCCTACTTGGAAGTAGGTTACCTTCCAGATATGACAATTAGTTTCTAAGCCTGTGTAAGGAGAGTTACTAGCTGCTGTAAATTAGGGGCATAGAAATGCTCCAATTAATCCTTCTCTGCTCCCCCCACACTTCACTCTCTCCAGCTAGGAGGCCCTGGTTAACAAAGGCCAAAATTCACCTTTCACATGGTACACATCTGGAGCAAAGTGGATTGTCAGGAAGTTTGCGATGATGCATTATGGTGGATGTGTGTGTCTCTTTTACCCAAAGGAAGTTTTATTAATTCCAAAATCTAGTCTACAGTCTTCATGTCTAAGCAGAAGTTGAACAACTGAAGTATTCTCCTTCCCTCGAGTAATGTATTCATGAAAGTGGGTGCAATTTTACTAACATTTTGCACCACAGTTCTAGGTAGCCTTCAGTGAGATGCTACGGAACTCTTCACAAGTGTCTAGACAATTGGACAAAGGTACTCCTCTCATCATTCTCCAATGCCAAACACAGAGAAGAACTCTGCTGTGTGGAAATTGAGATGGTAGAGAGGAACCAGTAAAGATGATTACAGCTTTATGACCAAGCTGGAGTGAGTGGGAAGAGCTGTTACCACACAGCAGCAGAGTATATGAAGATCCTAGAACACTAGAACTGAAAGGGACCTTGAGAGGTCATCAAGTCCAGTCCCCTGCCCTCATGGCAGGACCCAATACTGTCTAGAACATCCCTGACAGATGTCTATCTAACCTGCTCTTAAATATCTCCAGAGATGGCGATTTCACAACCTTCTTAGGCAATTTATTCCAGTGTTTTACTACCCTGACAGTTAGGAACTTTTTTCTAATGTCCAACCTAAACCTCCCTTGCTGTAGTTTAAGCCCATTGCTTCTTGCCTATCTTCAGAGGCCAAGGAGAACAATTTTTCTCCCTCCTCCTTGTGACACCCTTTTAGATACCTGAAAACTGCTATCGTGTCCCCTCAGATTTCTCCTTTCCAAACTAAACAATCCCAATTCTTTCAGTCTTCCTTCATAGGTCATGTTCTTTAGACCCTTAATCATTCTTGTTGCTCCTCTCTGGACTTTCTCCTATTTCTCTGCATCTTTATTGAAACGTGGTGCCCAGAACTGGACACAATACTCCAACCGAGGCCTAATCAGCACAGAGTAGAGCGGAAGAATGACTTCTCGTGTCTTGCACACAACACTCCTGTTCATGCATCCCAGAATCATGTTCGCTTTTTTTGTAACAGTGTCACACTGTTGACTCATATTTAGCTTGTGGTCCACTCTGACCCCTAGATCCCTTTCTGCCATACTCCCCCCTAGACAGTCACTTCCCATTCTGTGTGTGTGAAACGGACTGTTCCAAAGTGGAGCACTTTGCATTTGTCCTTATTAAACTTCATCCTATTTACCTCAGACCATTTCTCCAGCTTGTCCAGATGATTTTGAATTCTGACCCATCCTCCAAAGCACTTGCAACCCCTCACAGCTTTGTAGGCAAAAAGTAGATAGGCAACAGTACACCTCTCTTTGCAGGGGCCTACATTGTGGCCAAATTAGTTGGTACCTCTTTGCCTCTAAAGAGAACACACTGTAAACAGCTTTTGGAGACTTCAGTTGCAGGATGCAGAAGAACAATGGTCATACCTTGCGTAGGAACTCCTTCCTGCAGATCAGGGCACCTCAGAACAAATGGTGCAAGTTGATCTTACATCTTCACTTGAAGAACAAAGCAACCATTAGATAATAAAAGGAGAACCAGCCCACCGTCAGTAGCACTGGCTGTTCCAGACTGAGATAGAAGAAGGGAAAACAAAAACCAAAGCAGCTGGAAAGAGGAACAACAGATCGGTGATTTTTGATTTTAGCTCCTCCCATACTAGCCAAAGCAAACTCCATGTTTAGCTATAGGTGTCACTGTGGACCTATCCAGAACATAATGCAACAAGATATCTGTGAGAGGGAGCAAGGACAGAGGAAGAATGAATACTTGAAAATTAATGATGTCAGCCTGTCTTCATATATCAAGCTAATTTGAAAGGGCTTTAATTTTCTTAAAGGATAAAAAAAGGTTTCTTTGCTAGATTAAACTTGCAATTATCATTCATATATTGTTTATAAAGTACTCATCTCCTCACTCTGTATTTTTTTGTTTTTGATTTTGTATATTAGTTAGCAGTGAAGACTTGTCTGCGTGTATCAGAAGGAATAAAGAGAGAAATGTCCTTAACTGTCAGTTTTAATAAGAGGAGTCAACATGACTCTATTCAGGTTAAATATTGCCCTGTCACATTTCAATAGAGTCAACAGATTTTTTTAAAAAAAAGTCAAAAGCACTGTGTATGCAAAAAAAAAAAAAAAAATCTTCCTTGTCATAGAGTGTCAAAGCCCTTCTTTACTTGGGGGGGGGGCGTGGAGATAGGACAGAAAATTCTTTTGTAAAATGTGAAAAATTACCACTCATAATTGGCGCTGACATGAAAAGGTTTCTTTTTTTTTTGTTAGAAAAACAAAGAAAATCTCTAATTTAATAATCACCTGCAAAGTGTTATTGTGATGGGAACAAAAAACACACAATCAAAGTCATCTCTTTTAAGTAAGTATCGTGTTTTTAAGCAATCACTGCTCTTTACTACAGCTCATACACATAAACTCATGATGTACAAAGTATAACAAGACCCTCCAAACTCCCAAAGTAAAGTTTTTGAATAACAAATGATAAGCTACAAGCAAAACAGGAATTTGTCACCAAAATAAAATGAAACCAGGAATTTTATCTCTGACTTTGGGTACTACAAATGGACAACACAGAAAACCCTACAAAAGCTAGCTAGATTTACCAATATAAGCTTAATCTTTCCTACCACTTAACAGCTCTCAGCCAACAAATATAAATCAAGAATGACACTTTCTTGGATAGTGAGCTGGTTAAACTGCACTAATTATGGAGGAAGAAGTAAGGAACTAGATTTTCCTCTCAAGGGACAAAGCAGGGACATAGTTCTAATAGAACATGAAAGATCCTAGTTTACTACAAATTTCACTATTTTAAATCACTGGATTGCATTTTTGAGGAGGAAAAAAACTAACTAAAACCTTTCTCTGAGTACCTGCTGATGTTATTCAAAATGATTTCAACCTCCATCTATTACGTTTGCTTAGAAAATTTTCCAAAAGTAATACAGTATCTCCTAAACTAATGCACTTCCTCACACCTTGATAAGGATGGACACAAAATAGGAGTTGAGTCTTCCCAGGGAGACTGGCACAGGGTGACTCATGATTCAACTACAGCAGCCTCCCCTGCTGGCAGCATGCCATTCTCTTGTTGGGGGAGAAAGGGATAGTAGACCCCATCTGTAAACCAACTTGGAGACCTAATCTCTAACGTCACAAGAACTCAGCTACCCAGGTCATCCCCTAAGAAACAAAATGTTCTGACTAACTTTGTGTGTCTCCTACATTTCTAGGCTACACAGCAACCTTCTCTTCCCCAAGGCCATCACCACACGGTGATGCCATTTCTCTGCATTGAGAGAACATTTTCTACTTTTCTGGTTTAACTTCAAGTTTCCAAAGTAAGCCCCGCAATCCGAGTACAGTTTCCTTTCCATTCAGGCACGATCCAGGTGGCTCCCTAGACTTTGCTTTATGAGCCATCTGCCAGATGTTAACATTTCATTTCATAGACAGTCTAATTTTCATGAAATGGCGTATTCAATGAAACTGAATCCTGCAGGGTGGAAAGCAAAGAGAGAGAAGAGGACAGGCAGAAATCCACTCCACTATTTGTCTCTCCTGCATAGGCATGTGGGCTGGCAGAACTGGGGGAAACATTGTCAGAATGGCTTTTCCGTCCTATTCAATGGAAGCTTCCTTGGCGAGCTGCTTAGTTATTGACAAACTCAATAACCCGCACGTTCCCCTCTGACTTGCCTTCACGCAGGCTGTCTGCCAATAGAAACCTTTTTAGGATATCCAGCTGGCTAATAAGGCTGGCACTTGGTACAAAAGGCTCTTCCTTTTAGTTGGTATTCAACCTCCATCCCTACACAATTTCAAAAATAGAGTAACAATTGTTCTGCGTTACATGGCACTCCATGAGCTCAGAGCACTTCAAAATGCTCATTCTGGCAGCTGTCTAAAATCAAAATATGAGGGGTAAAATGTAGCTGTTACCAACTTCAGGGGAAAACTGATAATTGAGAAAAGAAACGGCTTATTTTAATGCATAACAATAAGCAGGTACTTTATTAGGAAGAGGCAGCAATTCCAGCTAACTACAGCCCTTTGATCTTCTCCAAAGAATGCAAAAACCTTACTAAACTCATTCAATACCAGGATCCGAATCACAAACGCAGAAATGGTAAAATCAATATCATTTATAAAGATTATCAATGAAAAAGCTCTACCAAATTACTTAACAATAGAATTGTTTTCACAAGAAAATGATTTTTAGAGTTGTCCAACAGTTCTTGATTTTAAAGACAGTGGCACTTCAACCAGCTGTAATCATTTGAGGGATTAAAAACTAAGTTAGCTTCAAGTGGTACATAAACAAAACAAAAGTTATCTACAAATTAACAGATTCCCAAAGTATCTAGTTTTCAAAAGCAGAACTTTTATTAGAGTGCATTTAAATTATTTCTTCCTTACATAAAATAAGTCAGAGAACCCTAGGGCGGGCAGAGACCTCAGGAGGTCATTGAGTCCAATCCCCTGCCCAATGCAGGACCAACCGCAACTCAATCATCCCAGCCAGGGCTTTGTCCAGCTGAGACTTAAACGCCTCTAGGGATGGAGATTCCACCGCCTCCCCAGGGAACCCATTCCAGGGCTTCACCACTTTCCTAGGGAAAGGGTTTTTCCTAATATCCAACCTAGACCTCTCCCACTGTAACTTGAGACCATTGCTCCTTGTTCTGCCATCTGCTCCCACTGAGAACAGCCTCTCTCCAGCCTCTCTGGAACCCCCTTCAGGAAGTAGAAGGCTGCTCTCAAATCCCCCCCCCCCCACTCTTCTCTTCTGCAGACTAAACAAGCCCAAATCCCTCAGCCTCTCCTCATAAGTCATGTGCTCCTGCCCCCTAATAATTTTCATTGCCTTCCACTGGGCCCTCTCCAATGAGTCCACATCCTTTCTGTAATGGGGCGGGGAGAATTGGACACAATACTCCAGAAGTGGCGTCACCAGAGCCGAATAAAGGGGAATAATCACTTCTCTAGAACTGCTGGAAATGCTCCTCCTAATGCAACCTAATATTCCATTTGCCTTCTTGGCTACAAGGGCACACTGACTCATATCCAGCTTCTCATCCACTGTAATCCCCAGGTCCTTTTCTGGAGAACTGCTGCTTAACTAGTCAGTCCCCAGCCTGTAGCAATGCTTGGGATTCTTCCGTCCCAAGGGCAGGACTCTGCACTTGTCCTTGTTGAACCTCATCAGATTTCTTTTGGCCCAATCCTCCAACGTGTCTAGGTCACTCTGGACCCGTCCCTACTCTCTACCATAGGGATAGGGTCCAGAGTGTTTTGTCCTGAAATAATAAGCAATTTGTTCCTTTGCTGGAACAGTATGTTTATTTTTAAAATATTTTGTGGGTACGAAATATATATCCAGGAAGGCATTACTATGGCAAACTTCTTTCATTCTGTCCCAGCCAGAGAAACATGTATTTGTCAGGATAATGGGAGGCACCATGGAAGGAACTGCCAAAACACTAAAAAAAATTTAAATTTCAGGGTTTCCTAGTGAGCTAATCTGGATGCCCATCAATGAGGATGGTGTGAGGAGAATGAAATCAATCCGTGCTTTGGCATGAGCTAGATAGGACTCAGAAAAGCTTCCTTCCATCTCAAACAGCTTGTTAATTAATTCTTCCCAGATATGTCTTAATTAAACTGGATTTCAAATTCAGATTTTGTTGTTGCAATGTCATCTTACATTTAAATACATACTAGTCAACATGCCCAGTGAGGAAATGCTGGAGGGAGATCTGCTGCTTTCTGTGCTGGGGTGGAGTGCCAGAAACATCTCCTACACATTTCTTTGTTAGTCTGCCCTAGTATTCTGAACATCACCCCCTGCATTCAAACAGACTCGTGGAGGGATGTGCAGATAATTCACATGCTTTCCCTGAAATGCAGAAGGTCTCCTGTATAGCATCACGTTTGTAAATAAAGGCTTCCTTCTTGGTGTTAAATCTACTGAAGGAATATAAAAGACAGAACGCTCTCATCACACCATGGTAAACAACAATTGCTTGTAACTGCACTGTCATTTCAAGAGTTACTGACTGTCTCTGCTTTCAAAAAAAAAAGATTAAGGATGAATTTTTTGGCTTTGGAATTCACAATGTGATCTTTCTTATCCTACATTTCACTTCCCATGAATTTGTATAATTCAATTGCCCCTTGCAGCCCAAGCAGTTAGCCAACATGCCAGGCTGTTTGTTTGCATTGGGAAAGATTGATAATGGAGTTATATCTGTGATGAAATCGGGTTTATTTACACAAAGTCCTGTTTCCCAGAATGCAGTAGAAATTTACAATACGAGGCAGTTTCCTTATTCAGACATCCAGGTCTGCCTTTTCAGCAAGTACTCTGCCTAAAAGAAACTGTCTCTTGGCTTCCTCCCATTTTTTCTGCCACTTGCTAGCTTTCTGGTTCCTTTCACTCACACTCAGGGATACGCAGCTTCAACCAATTAATGCTCAAGCACTTGTATTTACAATCAACTCCCAGGGAAGCCCTTTACTTGCCATGCTGGCTCACATCTTAGGCAGTAGCCCCTATTATTTCAGCTATCAGTAAACAAAGGGGCATTTAATTGCTCTTGCGTTTAGCCTGAATGAAGGATACGTCAAAAACTGTATGTAGATCTGTATTATGTAGATTTCACAGGTCTTGCAAGAACTATAGTACATCCCAACATGTAATCTCTCTCTCTCTCATTCCTTCCTTCCCCACCCTCTCATTGGAGCTACCTTGGAATTTCCTCAGCCTTCTATTTCTGGGGGGACCCAATTTCATAATGGAGTTACTCAGCCATGTGATAAAACTTAACCTGCCTCAGACCTTGGGGACATTCGATGAGGATTCTCTATTTACAGTTATGTTGTGAGACCTATCAGTTAGCCAGCTTTTAATCGACTTAACATGTGCCATGTTCATTTTATATCTTTCTGGAGTTTAATCAAAATGTCACCCCTTTCATCTCCTGTAGGATAGCCTGTCATTTCTGAAATTATAACCTGATGGCCCAAGAAGTTCATTTTCATTGGCAATTTGCTTACTTTAGGCACAAGCTGGGCTGGATTTTATGATTTTATGGTTTTAAAAGTAGCATTTCAAATGCTTTTGATAACTAGGCAATATTGGTATGATGTCACATAATCAGACAACAGAAATGTTTCTAAATTAATCCTTGTAAAACTGTACTCATTAATTTATAAAACAATGCAGTCACATTTGTTAACCCAAAGGGCATGCCATCGAGATGCCATGATCCTTTCTGACATACAAAAGCAGTTACTAATTTGCACTCATTATCTAAATGTATTTGCCAGCAGCCGTTGGACAAGACTGAGGCTCTCCCATAGCTACTTTGACAGAGAAAATCCAAGGGATGGTCAATGAGTATTTATCTTTTCAGGTGGCATCATTTAATTCCACTAATTCATACAAAGCTGGCGTTTACCCAAGGATTTTGATATTATTATACAGCTGGCAAAGCCCATAGACAACAAATGAGGGACTAAGCCACTTGTTTTAATAAACAATTTGTTCAGCAAATCTTCTTAAACATCTCCTTCATCACTCACCCCCCACCAGGGAGATTTCCTTGGTTTTTCACACTGTATCATCAAAATTAAAAAGCATCCTTATTGTGTGTCGTATAGAGGATTTTGTGTCTCTCTCATACACATTTGGATAAATACACAGAACTTGCTGGTTTTTATATTATCCCTCCTGTGTCCGAGCCATTTGCCTTTTCAGTCTTTAGCTGAAAGATGGCAGAGTACAGGTTACAGTTTCCCTAGGCTTCAGTTAAAATGCTTATTTGCAGGCACTTGTTTGTGTGCACACATTGCATAACTGTGCTCACAAACAATGGTATCTGGATAAGCAATTTCTTGCTTTGTATCCACAGACATAGTATTTTCTGCATGCAAATGACTCCCATAATTTTCCTAGGCACATTAATGAAAGCTCACTGAAAATCTGGACCCAATAGATCTAAGAGATTTCACTGTCTCATGCCTGCAACGTGCAAAGCCTTTTCTTTCATTACCAGGAGCATCTGCATTCAGCAAGACCATTTCATTTCTATTCTCTCCCTACCCCATTTCTCCTTTTTTCCTAATATTTTAAACTTTGGAACAGTGTGTGTATTTTTAGCAGGAACCCACTATGTTTTAGCAGGCACCCAATTTTAGGAGATTATTTCCCAGCACACACTGGATTAAATCTCACAATTAGGAACTCAATTTGCATTTCTCAAAGTGAAATTCTTTGTTATTACACCAACTGTAGTTGACTCAGTAGAATACGCTATTGTTGAAGTAATTCCTGTAAAAGGTCATATATTTAAACCCTTCAATTTTTTTGACAACCTCTCAGAAATGAGTGATACAGTTGCTCCAGTGTCCAAATAAGCAATAATGTCCATACCACTTATCTTCATAGGCAGGGTGGACTATTATTACCTCATTCATCATGGACTTTTCTGGTTATAAAATATGTTTCTTGATATTTGAAAGACCTTTTCTTTCACTATCCTGAAAAGACCGCAGCCTCTCGGGCTCAGCCTCGTTCTGGAGAGCCTCCCGGGGAATGTGTAACTCCTCCGTCTCCCCTCAGTAGCAGGCAGATCACTTCTCTTTCTAGCTCATTAGCACGTAAGGACGTTTCTCTCTAAACCTGGGCAGCTTTGCTTTGTACAGTCTTTTATCCCCTTCTGTTACTGAGGTCAGGATCCTTAGACATTTGAACAGAAGTCTCGGTCACGTTTTTTAACCATGAACTAACAGCTGGTTTAGGCAGACTCCTTTATGTGCCCATCCCTCATCACTTTGTAGCAGGCAGGGATAATTATTATTTTGCGCTAGCCCATCTTCATACAGCCCACATTCGGGCCACATTTTCACTAAATGGAAGACGCTGCTGCGATCGATCTTTCGGAGTTTGATTTAGCAAGTCTAATTAAGACTCACTAAATCAAACTCAGAGGGTGCCCTTGCTGGTGGCCAGTATTCCTGTTTCTGCGAGGAGTAAGGGAAGCTGATGGGAACTGTTTGCTCCCATCGGCATCCCGCTGTGGGGATAGTATGGAAACTCGAAACGAGGTATATTGACTCCAGCTATGTAATTAACATAGCTAGAATTGTGTATCTTGATTCAACATTCCGTTTAGTGTAGACCTGGCCTCAGGTGCCACCCCTCAATAGGGAGAAGGGCAGACGTTTTTCCAGACCACCCCAATTAATGCTGCATAGATGGAGCACGAAGAAACTTTGATGGGCAGAGCAGTTCACACGCTCTATCAGAAGCCTAAGATCCTCCAGGACACCTCCACTTCTGTCAGCTTGAGGAACAACTACGTGAAGGGGAGTTGCTGCAGCAAAGCCATGGGGATCTCTGATGTTGCCCCTGCCCTGCACCTCCGTCCTGCCTGGCTACTGTCATGGGGTCTCTGTGAGGTCACTGTCTCCCATCACCTTTGCCCAATAGGCTGAGGTCCTGTAAAAGACCTTTGTGATGTCATTGCCACACCCATCCCTCCCCTCCCCGTCCACACCCCGGCCAGCCTTTTGGAATATTTGAATTGCTTTCCCTGCATCACCCCACTTAATTAATGCTGAGTCTGGGGATCAAGCCATCTAAAGACATTACAAAATGGTTATTCAATGATTAATGAAAAAAGGAAGTTACTTACCCTATACAGTAACAACTGATCTTCGAGGTGATGCAGTTTGCATCTTGGCGCCTCGTGCACATGGCCCAACCCCCCGCTTCAGTTCCTTGTGTACACCCAAGGAAGCTGGGTAGAGGGGAGGAAGGGAAGGTCATGGAGCACTCACGGACACACACACCTCCAAGAATAGTCATTACTGCACAAGGTGAGTAACTTCCTTTTCTTCTTCAGGTGATGTCCTCATGGGTGCTCCACTGTTGGTGACTACACAGCCGTACTCATCACAGATGTGGGACTCGGAGTCATTGCTCAGTGGCTGAAGATAACACCGCTGTAGCCATGACTGTATCAGCTACCAGCTGAGGTACGACAGCATAATGTCTTGCAATGGTGTGGTCAGATGACCAAGTGGCTGCCTGGTAGATGTCCCTGAAGGGCACATTGTTCAAGAAGGCAATAGAGGTGACAGTCGTACGAGTGGAGTGCACTCTCGGCAGAGAGATGAGCGTCTTGTTTTAGATGAATTAACACCATACTATGTAGGATTAAATCCATTTGGAGACCCGCTGGGTTGAGATCGATGTGCCCTTGGATCGCTCCGTGATAGAGACAAAGAGGTGCGGAGATTTAAAAAAAGTACAAGTCCTGTCTACATAGAAGGCTAAAGCCCATTGAATGTCCAAAGAATGAAGCATTGAATCCCTGGGGGATGTATGCAGTTTTGGGGGAAAAGTGGGCAAAACTATGGGCTCCTTGATGTGGAATGAGGTACCAATTTTCAGCACAAAGGCAGGATGCAGTCATAAAGTCACTCTATCCTTTGAGAAGACTGTGTAGGATGGGTCGGCTATCAATGCTTCTATCTCTCTGACTCTCCTAGCTGAGGTAATAGCAACCAGGAACAGCACTTTCATGAGAAGGAAAGGAAGAGGGCATGTGGCTAATGGGTTCAAATGGCGGTCGCATAAGACAATTGAGCACCAAATTTAGGTCCCAATAGGGTGCCACGGGCCTATGCGGCGGGTAGAAATTCAGGAGAGCCTGAAGAAATCTCTTTGTAGAAGGATGTGCAAAGACAGACAACCCTTCTTCCTGTTTGTGAAAGGCTGTTATTGCTGCCAGGTGAACATTAACGGAAGAAATGTCCCTTCTCCCCGTCTTTAGATGTAAAATGTAATCCAGGACACAGGGAATCAGAGAGGTGTGGGGAACAAGGTGTACTTGTTGGCACCTAAAGGAAAAAACATTTCCATTCCTGCAAGTAAATATATCTGCAGATGGCCTCCTACTATGAAAGAGAACTAACTTCACTTGTTCAGAACCGTGGGATTCAGCTCCATAGAACCAGAGGAGGCACATGTGTTGGTGAAGGACTGAGGGTGTAATAGTTTCCCTCAGTTCTGACAGAGGAGGTTGTGATGGTGAGTAAATGGGTGAGCAGCTCTAGGGACATGTGATCAAGATATGAGAACCGGCTAACCGAGTGACTTTATGACTGCATCCTGCCTTTCTACTGAAAATTGGTACCTCATTCCACATCAAGGAGCCCATAGGAGGAGCTTGCGAACAGGTGAGTGCTAACAGGGAGTTTAGAGAGGGAGTTCTTCAGGTAAAGGAGAAGCAGATACAGGACTCGAGGGAAGTGTGTGTTGTATTTGGGGCTTTCTTGCTGTGTGCTGAGCTTGTGTTTGTGAGTGAGGGTTGGTGTGTGTTCTTTTTTTGTTTTTCTTTGTTTTTTCTTGCTTCAGTCTTCACGGCTGAGGACATTGGGGAAGATTCCCAAATCTGCACCATCCTTTGTGGGTGATGAATCTGAGGAACTG
>JANRFK010001785.1:40168512-40186595 GCA_030068395.1 Apalone spinifera | reverse complement strand
GGCAGACAGGATACTGGGCTAGATGGACCTTTGGTGTGACCCAGTACGGCCGTTATTATGTTCTTATGTTCTTAGGAATTGCTGTTTGTGTAGGAACATGTGTAATTTGCGGAGATATAAAATCGGCCTCCAGCTGTCTGTACGTTTCTGGGTCAGGAAATAATTGGAATAAAACCCCCTCCTTCGACATGCTTCAGAGATCCTCTCTATTGTCCCTAGATGAAGAAGATGATTGGCTTCTTGTCTGAGAGGAGTCTCATGGGTGGGGTCCCTGAAGAGGAACGGTTAAGGGGGAAGGGTAAGAGGAAGTGAGAGCAAGGGACTAGTATATCCCATACAGATAATCTCCAAGACCCATTGGTCTGATGTTATGGAATCTCAGTGCTAGAAAAAGGGACATAGTCTGTGGGCAAAAAGATGGTTGTGATTTGCTGGCACTGAATTTACAAGGAGGTCAGGCAGACCCTCAACCAATTTTTCAAATTTCTTGTTTGGTAGCCTGAGTAGTGGAGGAGTGTGATTGAGGTGGACACCTCCTCTGAGCCTGTTGCCTGGGTCGATTATAGTCATAGGACCTCTGTTGCGGCCACTTGTAGTAGCTCTCCCTGTTCTTACTGTAGGAGGTGTAGCATTGCTGTCAATACATGCCCAGGTGACGCATTGTGGTCTGCGAGTCTTTACTACTGTGTAGGACCTCATCCACGTTGGCAGCAAAGACCTTGAACTTATCAAAGAGGAGGTGCTCCACCTTCGATTGACAGTCCTTAGGCACCCAGGCTGCTTGAAGCCAAGATGCTCTGCACATTACAACCGCCATTGCTGTTGTCCTGGCCGCTGTGTCTGCCACGTCAAGTGAGGCTCATAAAGCTGTGCACGCAATAGTATACCCCTTATTGATCACAGACCAAATGATGCGTCTTTTGGAATCTGGTAAGTGCTCCAGTAGGTCAGCCAACTTAAAATAGTTGTCAAAGTCATAACTGGCTAGGAGCACTGTATAATTTGCAATGCGGAGCTAACGAGTGGCAGAGGGATTTCATTTTCTTCCAGTTTCTTCTGCTCCTTATTGTTGGAAGTCATCTGAATTGTGGAGTCTTGGCCCGATGATTTGCCACATAAATGACCAGGGACTTTGGCTGGAGGCGGGAAAAGAAAAAGCCTCGGTCCTTAGGGGGGACAAAGTACTTTCTGTCTGCATGTTAGCATGCCAGTTGGATTGAGACAGGGGTTTGCCATATCTCGTCCGATACCTCCAAACAGCCTTATCAATGGGCAATACAATCTTAGCTTGAGAAGTATGATAGATATTCTTGAGGAGGTGGTGCTGATTTTCTTTAACCTCCTCTAGTTTAACCTCTGGGCTAGTAGCCAGTCTTTTGAAAAGTTCTTGAAATTGCTTCAAGTCATCAGAAGGACATGTATCCTTTGGGACTGTAGCCTCATCGGGTGATGAGGACACATTATTGGTAGGTGAATTGCCAGGACCGTGCATGTCAGGCTCCTCATCTTGAATCTGGCCCTCCTCTTCTTCCAAATCAGTTGCAGTCAAGAGTGTGCAAGAGGGTGAAACTGGTGGAGGACTCCTAGCTGGGGTGGAGTCTGCCTTGGGATGGTGTCTGTGTAGGCCCCAGTGCTCCAATGGGGCCCAACGAGATGGATATTGAGGCAGAGGATACAGCCAGTGAGCGTAGTAAGATGGGTGGCAGTGCCTCTCTCAATGACTGTAGTAATGCCTAGACATTGTAGGAGAGGATTGCTGTGAGGCGAAGACACTCCTCTGGTCATTGTCTGGAAAGGCAGAGCGTTCAGACAGCATTGATGATCTAATGAACTGTGGAGAAGCATGGGGGGAGAAGGGCATGGGAGAGCGTTCTCTGGACAATGGAAGGGAAACGCGCTGGCATCATGCCTATTCAGTGCTGGTGATTCAGAGATGCGTCTTGATGGTGCCAATTGCTCACCACGCGGGCGGTCCTGCAACAGTGCAAGCACTGGTGCTGGTGGCGGCATTGAGGCTGGTGCCGTGTGATTTGATGGCGGCACAGGTGACCTGCGTGCAGTCTGTTTGGCCTGCGGTGACAGTGGCTTTGCTGGTATCAAGTCTTTGTGTTTTGTAGGGGCCAGTACCAATGACTGTCTTTGTATAGCCTCCGGTGCCAATGATCATCACCGAGGAGATGCGAGCCCCAGAGAAAGTGGTGCTGGTGGATGGTCTCGGCACCATGGTACCAGAGGTACCCGGTTCATCTCCCCTGCTAACTCTGAGAGATGGAGTCTGGGGAAGCTCTTTTCTTTGATGCCTTACATGGCAAGGGTAAGGTGGATCCTTTCTTGACTGTCTCTGACTGAGGGGGCTGAGACTCATCCGTGGGTTGCATGGCCTTTTCAAATACAATCATTCGGAGCCGAAGCTCCCTGCCTTTTCTGGCATGGGCCGTCAGACTACA
This sequence comes from Apalone spinifera, assembly GCA_030068395.1. Taxonomy (NCBI): domain Eukaryota; kingdom Metazoa; phylum Chordata; order Testudines; family Trionychidae; genus Apalone; species Apalone spinifera. The sequence goes on along the minus strand of JANRFK010001785.1, from coordinate 40,184,148 downwards.
GCAAAGCTCACATTTCTGAGGTACGTAAACCTCTCCCAGACAGCGACTACAGGACACATGACCATCCGACACCAGCATGGGTTCACAACATGAGCCCAGCATGCCTTTTTCTCTGTCCTCCGTTTTGGCTTTGGCTTTTTTTTTAAATAAACATGGGAGGGGCAGGAGTCAAGTGGCCGGACTTTCCAGTCAGAAGGCCCTGCTGCTCTGCAAGCCCTCTCAAACGAAAACATTTTGAACAGATATCGAGAACAATAACTGCTAACTAATTAAATATCTAAGAAGAAACACCACAGTACGCTAACTACCTGCGTGAGGAGAATACACCTGAGGCAAGAGATGAGCTCCTTCCACAACTGAGGGAGGTAAGCGAGGAACTGAAGCGGGGGATCGGGCCACATGCGTAAGGCTCCAAGGCACAAACAGCATGAGGTGTCTTTTGCGCATGCGCAGCCCAACTGATAATTGCTTCAAAAGACTCCAATCTGTGGCTCTGGAGGCCACGCGGCACCAAAAGTGGAGCACCCACGGGGACATCACCAAAGAACAAATACAACCTTTTTGACAGTTTAAATGACATCATTAATTTTGGATCTACCAATTACGACGTAGTTACAGGGTATTACTGAGTATGCTTGGTATAGTTACCATGTAAGTAAAGGCTAATCTCAATATCATTTGGCCCAGAAATTTAAACATATTTACACTTAAGAGTTATTTTCTTGTAAAATAAAATTGTTGCCCTTGTGTAAGTTCTGAGGACTTTCTGTGCAGCCATAAACCAAGACGCAGTCACATCCTCACCTTCCCTCTAAATTGTATCAAAGCAATGTAATATCAAGCTATTAAAAAGGGGCTCCTGTCCTAATAGTAGCCAGCACCACCACATAAAGACACAGATCTTAAGACGTGGAAAGATCTGTCTGCACTTATCAGCTGTGGTGATGGTGAAATCTATACTCTTTATTGTTATGTCTTTATGGCCCCTACTTCTCGATTGTTTATCTGTATAGTTTCTGTCTGGTTCTTTGATTAGTTATGCAACAGACAAGAAAAATTTTGCAAGATTTATACCAACTAAGGTGGCAGGGTATGATTGGGTAGAGGACTGTTCTGCAATATGGCAGGATTGGGCAAAGACCTACTTGATAACACTTTAATAAAATTATTGCTAAAGTCTAGCTAAGTGGGACACGGGTTTCACTATATAATCTTGAGATCCAAACAGAAGTCTTTGGAACCAACTCCAGGACGCAGCCCAAGCCCAGAGCTACCAGAACTCAACCCGCTGCCCACTATAATGAACAGAACTTGCAATGTCTGGATGACCTGGCCCAGACCGACCACAAGGAAAAGTTCATCTGCGTTGCTGTGAGTGGTGAGTATTGTACGCTTGGTGTGCGCATTCTGGTTTGGTGATTGTTACTTAACAGAGGTTAAGGATATTACTATGTGAGGCTCTTTCACTAGTAAAAGACCCCCTAGAAGGTTACACTGAGCCTTAGGAATGGGATATGGGTAGGTGCCTTTTGCCCAGAGCCCTAGGATCTGGGAAAATGAGGTGGTGCCTAAATGAACCTGGTTACACCTTGAGACAATGAAAGGTTAAAGTTGTGTGTCCAGGAGTGTGGAGGTAACATCTGTGAGTACAGGACATTAAAACAGGCATCCAGCTATTCTTCCTCATAACCCAAGACATGCTCTATATTTCACAGACAGGTACCAATGTATTCCTCTTGATATACATTACTCACCAGAGACAGGACGCTCCTGTGGAACTGTGAACAAAACTCTGTACTTCATAACATTTTTTGTTTGCTCAATGAGGGAAAAGCAATAGGATGTGAAACTAAATCACTGTATGTAGCATATTTGAGCTCCAGAGATGGGGAAACGGAAAGCACCAGCACACATCACAGTGTATCTTTCAGCCTCTACATCTTGAAAAAGGTCCTGCCTAAAATATTCAAGCTTCTATTTTCTCTGTCCCATGTGTTGTAAACATGTACCTACTTTAAAATTAGGCAATGTGAAGACAAGCACTAATCACAGTAGAATAGCTGTAAAAAACCACACACATCTCCTGCTCATGGTCACACCACAGCTCAATAAATCTTCAGGCACAAGGGTTTCCCTATGTTTTTTAAACTAACCACATGATGTAATGACAAAAGAAAAAACTCAGTAACTTTCAAATTGAAGCAAGGAACTGAATATCCCTGTGTTTGGAGATACTGGAGTCTCCTGGGATTACCTCAGAAACTTTGTGCTCTCTCGGTCCTTCAAAGAAAAGTAAATAATTGTGCCTAAAATGAAGACGAGTTAAAGATAACAGAGAAAGCAGCCATGGCACATGGAGCACCCTTTGCACTGGACTCAGTGCATTTACCATGCGCTGCAAGGCCTCTGACACGGCAGATCATGCCTGAGACTTTAGAAGCAGCATAGCCAAATCCCAGGCATGAGCAGCCTTTGCCTAAATATATTTTTATGTAAAACATACAAATAATACATTAAAAGAAGAGCAGCCATTTAAAATCAGTCAACTTGAAGACAGATGTGCCTTAGCAGAGGCAGGTATGAATAATCCTGAGAAAGGGATAGCGCTTTCTTTAGGCCGCAACAGCTACGCATACTATTGAGGACTGGAGAAGGTTCAGAAGAGAGCCAGGGGCATGATAAGAATGGCCACACTGGGGCAGACCAAGGGTCAGATCACCTCTGACAGTGGCTGGGGCCAGGTGCTTCAGAGGGAATGAAAAGAAGAGCACAATTTAGAGAGATTATCCGTTGTCCAGTTTCTGGGAATTAGGGGTGATGGGACACTCAGAACACAGTATGGCACCCCTACCCATCCTGGGTAAAAGACATAGATGGAGCTACACTCCGTGAGTTTATCTAGTTCTTTTTTGAACCCAGGAATAGTTTTGGCCTTCACAGCATCTTCTGGCATCGAGTTCCCTTGGTTGACTGTGCGTTGCATGAAGGAATACTTCCTTTTGTTTGTTTTAAACCTCTTACCTATTAATTTCATTGGGTGACCCCTCGTTCTTGTGTTACATTAAGGGGTAAATAACATTTTTAGATGGTATTTCCTTCGCTCCACATAATAGTGATGTTCAGAATATACTTACAGATCAGATTCTGTGGCTGGGTTTTACGAGCACTCTCAAATGGACCGAAAAATGGCAGAAAGGCAGTAATGAAAGACTAATGAGAAGTAGTGATGTATAGAGTTGTAGGGACATGGACTTTGGGGCAAACCAATTTCACGTAAAGTCTTTCATGATCGGATGAGAGGGTAGAAAACATGTTTATGAAATTCACAGAAAATCCTGAATTGGGAGATACTGGAAATACCAGTGAAGAGAGAAATAATACAGAGATACAGAAATACTGGCAAATAATAAAGACATAACAAGCTAATGTGTCTGAGAGAAATAATAAGAAATAGACAGTCAATGGAAAAGAATTAAATTGAAAGCAATAATGCCAAAAGGGACCCAGCTAAGACATGAATTTTCAAGATATAACACACACCCCCAAAGGGAAGCCAATGCAATTCCAAGCTGCATATACAGAGGTATTTTATATACCAGGAAACAACAGAGAATAGTGACTCAATTCACAGTGACCCTGACCATGACTGCCTCTCCCACAGCCTGGTGTGGATTCCCCAAGATTTTTGGCCTGCACTTTCCCATCATGGAAAGCCAAGTTAGGTAGACCATCCAGTGTGGGAGGTGATTTCTTGTTGAATCACACAGAAAACAAGTGGGAGAATTACAGGTGTAGGTGGCCAGGCTGAGGAGCACCCATACTCACAAGACATTTTTAAAAACATGCATATAGAGACCTCCAAGGATAAAGAAGAAATCCAGATGGAGAGGAATCCATTAGCACCATCAGGGGTGGAGGAAACAGCTCCTTCCAAGAGAGGAACCTGGCTGCTGGTTATTGCAGGGCTCCACTATAGCTCCCAGCCCACCATCCACATAGGTAAAAAAACCAAACAAACGAGTGTGTCTTCCTTGGCAACAAGGAATCTCCTATGATGGGGTAGAGTAGGCCCAAAGGGACCCTGCTGACTGTCTCAGGGGTCTGCTACACCCATCCCAGGAAAGGAGCAGTGGAGAGGTCCTCCAAGAAGCCTAGCATGGTTGCAAGGAAGCTTAGAAAAAAGGGGACTAGGGGGGGATAGGATAGAGGTCTATAAAATCATGACTGGTGTGGAAAAAGTGAATCGTTCGTAGGCATCCTTCGATCCCGAGGGATCACGGGTTTGTGCCCCTGTTGGACTGATTCGAGCAGCGTCTTCTGTGGCTGTACAATCCAATCTGGGAATGGCAGTTCTTTCCGCACTGTGAGCAGCAGTAGGCAGGTGTCACTCTGGTATCACGGGCACGGATCTTCCTGAGGGCTCTCTTGTCTTCCGCTTCCTTCACCAAGGTAGTTTCATACATAGCAAGAGCTTCCCTCACTCCCTGTTTCCAGGCATACTTGTCTAAGACGAGCTAATGCCAAGTGTTCACACTGATAGAGAGAGCGCTGAGATCACGCTTGCACGTGTCCTTGTAGCGCAATTTAGGTCGTCCTTTCGGCCTCTTTCCAGACGCCAGTTCGCCAAAGAGAAGGTCCTTCGGTATTCGGCCATCCAACATGCGTGAGACATGGCCAAGCCAGTGCGTACGCCTCTGTTTGAGAAGGGTGAACATGGAGCCGGTGCCCGCCCTCTCAAGCACTGCACTATTGGGGATCTTGTCCTGCCATGAGATACCGAGTATACGCCTAAGGCAGCGCATGTGGAATGTGTTGAGCCGCTGCTCTTGTTTTGAGCGCAAAGTCCATGTTTCACTGGCGTACAACAGTGTGCTCAAAACACAGGCTGTGTAGACCTGCATCTTGGTGTGTACAGTGAGCTTATTATTAGCCCATACTCTCTTCGTCAGCCTGGAGAATGTTGTAGCAGCTTTTCCAATGCGCTTGTTAATCTCGCCATCAAATGACAAGTTGTCCGAGATCGTAGAGCCTAGGTACACGAACTCATGGACGACTTCCAGTTCGTAGTCTAACACCCTGATAGATGGCTCATTATCCACGCTTTGGCCCATCACCTGGGTCTTCTTTAAGCTGATTGTGAGGCGGAATTCCATACATGCATCTGCAAAGCGAGTTATAAGTGACTGCAGTTCCTGCTGAGTGTGAGCAGCAATAGCTGCATCGTCAGCAAAAAGGAACTCCCTTAGACGCTTCGTAAGCACCCTGGTCCTTGCTCTAAGCCTCGACAGTTTGAAGAGGTTGCCGTCCGTTCTCGTGCGGAGAAAGATGCCCTCTGTAGCAGTTCCAAAGGCATATTTGAGCAAAACTGCAAAGAAGATGCCGAACAGTGTTGGAGCCAGCACGCACACCTTCTTCACTTCGCTGAGAATCTCGAAGGGCTCAGATGTGAATCCATCGTATACGATGGTCCCCCTCATGCCATCATGGAAGGCCCTAATAATGTTGAGCAGAGTTGGAGGACAGCCGATCTTAGCCAGAATCGCGAACAGACCTTTTCTACTGACAAGGTCGAATGCCTTGGTCAGATCCATGAAAGCAATATACAGAGGTTTGTTCTGCTCCCTGCACTTTTCTTGTAGTTGCCTAACAGAGAAAACCATGGCTATGGTGGACCGTTCTGCTCTGAACCCACACTGAGACTCAGGGTGGACTCTCTCTGCGAGAACATGGAGCCTCTTCAGGACAACATGTGCAAATAGCTTCCCCACGGTGCTGAGAAGGGAGATGCCGCGATTGTTGTTGCAATCACTTTTGTCACCCTTGTTCTCGTAGACAGTAACGATGTTAGCATCCCTCATATCTTGCGGTATGCTGCCTTCTCTCCAGCATTGGCAGAGTATTCCATGCAGCTCTGAGACTAGGGTACTGTTAGTGCATTTAAGGATTTCCGAGGGAATACCATCTTTCCCTGGGGCTTTTCCAGAAGAAAGTGCTTTTAGCGCATCGTAAAATTCTTCTATGGTGGGCTCAGCATCAAGTTCAGTCATGGTGGGCAGAGGTTCGATAGCATTCAGGGCTCTCTCTGTAATTACGGTCTCTCTGGCGTACAGATGTGAATATTCCACCCAGCGTTCCATCTGCTTGGTTCTGTCCTTCAAAACCTCGCCTGTGGCCGACTTAAGTGGGGCAGTCTTCCTTTGTGATGGACCGATGGCCTGCTTGATCCCATCGTACATTCCTCGCATGTTACCAGTGTCCGTGGCCTGCTGAATCTTGGAGCAGAGTTGGAGCCAGTAATCGTTGGCACACTGCCGAGCAACCTGCTGCACTTGACTCCGAGCAAACCAGAGCACCTGCAGGTTCTCCTCGCTGCGAGAGGACCTGTATGCAGCTAGTGCCTGTCTCTTCTTCTCAATCAGGGGCGTCAGCACTTCAGTGTGGGCTTCAAACCAATCAGCAGACTTGACTGTCTTCTTCCCAAAGATAGATATTGCAGTATCATAGATAGCATCCCGTAGCTGTTCCCATCTCTTGCTGATATCAGTGTCATCCCGGCGGGGCAAGGCCTCTTCAAGTGCTTGGACAAACTCGCATACTTTTGAAGGGTCACGAGTCTTACCAGCGTCAATGCGTGGCCTCCCTTCCTTTCTGGAGCGAAAAAATCTTTGCGGCTGGATGTACATCTTACTACACACGAGCAAGTGGTCAGTGTCACAGTCTGTGCTGTGGTAGCTGCGTGTCACCCTGACACTACCTAAACAGCTGCGTTTGGTGAGGACGAGGTCAAGCTGGTGCCAATGTTTCGATCTTGGGTGTCGCCACGAAACTTTGTGCTGGGGTTTGACATTGAAGAAGGTATTGGTTACGCAGAGGTCATGTTGGGAGCAAAGTTCAAGAAAGCGCTGTCCGTTTTCATTTATCTTCCCTATTCCGAACTGTCCCAAACAGGATGGCCAGCTGTGATGGTCGCTGCCAACTCTGGTGTTGAAGTCGCCAAGGATGAATAGCGGCTCATGGGAAGATACCTCACTGATGGCAATACTAAGTTCATCATAGAACTTGTCCTTATCTTCCTGAGCAGAAGTTAAAGTAGGCGCATAAATGCTGAAGATGTTGGCCATGCCCACTGATGTTTGAAGCTGGATTTTCAGCATTCTCCCAGTTCCCACATTTGGTGGTATGACTGAGCCAACTAGGTTGTTTCTAATTGCGAAGCCAACAGCGTGTTCCCTGGTCTCTTCTGGAGGCTTCCCGTGCCAGAAAAAGGAAAAATCCTTCTCCCGGAGACATCCAGAGGACGATAGCCTTGTTTCCACGATGTCCATCCGCAGTCTTCTCAGCTCGTTATTAATGACTGCTGTCTTCCGGGGGTTACTAATGCTCTGTAGGTCTTCTGAAAGGCCCGGAATCATAGTCCTTACATTCCATGTGCCCAGCCTCAAGGCTGGCTTATTTTGTCGCTTGTTTGTTTTGCCTGGTGTAAGGTTAACGATCCACCTGTTGGTAATTCCCTAAGCCCCACACACCCAGTGGAGCAAGTGGACCGTGGCGAGGCAGCACCTATTTGGCTGGGGGCTGCCCAGCTTGGGGCGGGCAGTAGCTGCCCAATGAGATCCGAAGACCTCTCTCACCGTCAGAAGCAACCCCTGGCACCTCACTCTACGCCAATCAAGTGCAGTGGCTTAAAACCAGTAACTGCTGCTTCCCGTGTTGTGTTACAGCTCAGAAAGTGATGCTGGAGTGTCCTCTCCAGGGCACAGGCCTGGGCAAGTAAGCTGAAGTAAGCCTCTGTTTGTCTGGAAAAAGTGAATAAGGCTGTTATTTGCTTATTCCCACAATATAAGAACTAGGGGTCACCAAATGAAATGAATAGGCAGCAGATTAAAACAAACAAAAGGAAGTTTTTTCTTCACACAGTGCACAGTCAACCGGTGGAACTCCTTGCCAGAAGATGTGGTGAAGGCTAGGACTTCAACAGGGCTCAAAAAAGACCTAGATAGATTCATGGAGGTTAGGTCCATCAAAGGCTATTAGCCAGGCTGGGTAGGAATGGTGTCCCTAGCCTCTGTTTGTCTGGAAATGGGTGACAGGGGAGGGATCACGTGAGGATAACCTGTTGTGTTCCCTCCCTCTGGGGCATCTGGCATTGGCCACTGTCGGCAGACAGGACACCGGGCTAGATGGACTGTTGGTCTGACCCACTATGGCGGTTCTTATGTTATGTTCTTATGTTCTTAGCCAACCAGAGGAACTGCTGAAACAGCCAGTTGGGCCAGGAGGGCCATATAAAAAGAGCTGGAGCACAGAGCAGCAGTGAGTTGCTGCTTGGAGCTGGAGAAGAAAGGCCTGCAGACGTGGCTACCTGGAAGAGCACTAGGACCATGGATAGCTCAGTGTGGGCAGGAACCAGGGCAGTGAGGGCTCCTAGCTGACAGTTTGCTGTGGGGGAGGGGGGGGGAGAGCAATGAAGGAGTTCCTGGCTGGTTCCAGACACGGAGCCTGCAGGAAGATAGTGTCTCTGGAGAGGAAGTCCTGGGATACAGCTCCATAAAGCTGCACTGCTTTAAGAATCATGGGAACATCCAACCAGCAGGGTGCTTGTGAGAGGTGGGTGCTGAGCTCACTACACTCCTCCCAAATGGAGGAGGAGAAGCCAGGTACCCCAAGGGAGGTTGTGCAATCTCCATCACTGAAGGTTTTTAAGAGCAGGTTAGACAGACACCTACTGAGGTCCCTTCCAGTCCAACGTCTCTATGCACCAGCACCCTGTTAATGCTCAGAGTTGGGGATGTGCTCAAATATCTCGCTGAATCATGCTCCAAGAGCCTGCCTGGATTAGATTCAGCATCGGCGACCTGCATTTACCACATTCAGTTCTGGGCACCCCAATACTTGGGAAACCTCAGGGAACTGAGAAAAGCACCAGAATAAATGTTATGGCATGTGAGGGACTGATTTATTAGAAAGGGTTAAATGATACGGGCAAGCACTATTACTCTTGCAGGAAGTGTTGGAAGTCCAAGAACTTGGGTCCTTTCAACACAGGACAAAATTAACCTGCATTGCACTGAGGCTTGGACTAGAGGCTCTTATAGGCCTTTTCCATTTTTATTTTAGTGATTCCACTTGTGCCTCTGTTTCATGAAGCCATACGACTTAATTGTTTCCACCCCAACAATGGAGAGGTTAGAAAGAAATGGAAATACATTACACAGGGAAACAAAATCTCTGCACTACTGATATAAAGCACCGTAGCAGCAGTTCTATAGTGATATACATGCACTGAGTGCTTTAGAGAGTGGAAATAGGACATTGCCTGTCCTAAATCTGGTATTGGACACATGCACTCACTGTTCCCCAAGGATACAAATTACATCCATGTACCTGACCAATGAACACCTCACATGCCCCACAGTCTGCCTGATAGAACTCAACTTCTGCCATAGCACAGTTCCCTACAAAGGAACTCTTTGCATCTCTTCACCTGGAAATCTAAACAAAGCCTGAAAGCATTAGATACATTTTTACTGTTTATTTCTATATTTCCATAAAACAAGATTATTTTCTATTTCACTCTTCTACTTGCCACCTATAAAAGATTTAAGATTTGAATCAGGAACCTGAATGTAAAAATAAGGTTTTCTATCTTGGCCCAACTCCAGTAAAACAGTATTCAGAGAGTTGTTCTGTAAGCCAGAAACTAGGAAAAATGGTTAAGAACAAAGTATAGCCAGCCATCACTAGCACTGTGCAGTTAATAATAGAGTTAATTGAGGGTGGGGGGAAGAGGGGGTTGGAAAGAGACAGAAAACTCCCTAATGACTTTAGAAAACTCTATAATCTATCCCACTAATCCAGTTTTAATTATATCAATAAGTAGATAGGGTACCAGACTATTTTTCAGGATAGAACAGAATGTATGAATAATTCTTCATTCTATTTCTATTCTGCTTTAAAAAGAACTTCTGGAAGTTATCAATGTGAATAAATCTAACAGGCCAACTTTTTAAATAATATAGCATCATTAGATAATAAGATTTAAAGTTCTGGCCCCTCTAGTGCAAAAAACGTTGGTTAAACGTTGCAGGTTGTTCTACCCACTAGCAATAAATCACTCAACCCTGTAAAAGCAGAAGGATCTCTGTCCCTAGTTGCCTGCTAAAAGGTGGAAATGCTTGAGGGAATTCAGATGATGAAGGAAGAAAGAAAAATTAATCAAGCAAAAGTGATAAAAATGGGCACAGTCAAAATGTAAGAAAGAATCAGCTAATCAACAAAGGAGCACGCAATGACTATGTGGCGGAACTCGGGAGAAAGCCATTCCATTCAAACTGTTCTTGGCCCAGGGGGCGATGTGGTGTAGGTTTGTGACTGTGATTGGAGTGAATTAATCAACACCAAGAGATTTATATTAGCAGAATGAAAAAAATGCAAGACACTAATAGACACATTTCTTCCAAGATGTCTCTAAACTCTAATTTTCCCCTCACGGAAGGATTAACAGAATAGATGAGAGGGAGGGAACCAAAACAAAAGATGTGACATCAACAAGACATCTTTACTAACTTTACCACTCACTTCACTGCCTCCTCCCCAATTTTTCATTATCTTCTTAGGATATAGCGCACGGAAATAGCCTTCAAATTGTTACCTAATACACTTCTGTTCTTAATAAATATTATAATGAGGTGACCTATATAAAAAGGCACCAATATGCGGAGTGGGAAACCCGTAAGAATAAATGAAGACAAAAAGCATTTGACGTGGTAGGAGATAAAACGTTTCCAAGTTATACACTTTAAATTACTTTCTATATACAGTGTTCTTCAGCCTCTGGGATTGTTGCTTTCCACACACTGATGGGAATCCTTGATCACTAACCTCTAAATCTTCCTAAAAGAAAAATCAGCAATTTTTGCACATTTGTATCCAAGAAAGAGACCCAGGAAATGAAAACAACTCTGCTCAATAGTTCAGGTGGTGTCATTAACCAATTGAAAGTAAGTCCTGATTCAATGCTGCCTTCCCCCCTCTAGGGAGTTTTTTCCAGGCACAGCCCTTCCAAGAGTCTGCTTCAAGAATGAACCTGATTTTAAGAATTATTTGTGTGGCGTTTCATTTAGGAATGAAGACTATGTCCAATCACGAGTGACCTGCATTTTATGGGGATACTGGTTTTCTAATCCTGATTAAATCAGTGTAAACCCAATTGGGGAAGTGCAGGCTGGAGTCCCAGGAGGTACTAGTTTCCACGGTGAGGAAACAGGACCTAATCTCCCTGGTACAGTGGTTTCTCTTTCCAGTGTGAGATAGACAAAGGGAGCCCTGCCAATGGCATGGTTTTGGCAGAACTAGCCAGTGCTGTAAGTAAACATGGATTAGTTTATTGCAGCTAATTACACAGCCCCAATTACCATTGTGTGAGTACATCACATCCGTTAACACACTAAACCACAGGAGACTCCTGTAAGCTCAGAAAGTACCATCACCCCATTTTACAGACGGGAACCGGCACAGACAGAGGATCCCGAGTCAGATGGGAAGTCCATGGCAAGGGATGGAACGTAACCCAGCTCTCTCAAGTCCCAAACCAGCGCCCTAACCACAGTACCATTCTTCCGAGCTTTGCAACAGTGCTTCTAGGCACTATAGAAAAATAAAGCACACTCCCTTTTCCCACACCCAGCCATTTTTATAGGGTTTCCCCCCCACCACAAAAGGAAATTCTTTTCATTTTACCAGCTGCCTACTTCACACCTGTCAATGCTCCTTTTGTCTTTCTTTACAAATAAAAATGCATTTCCACATCGCAGCCAGGTTCAAAAGCTGTTTTCCCTTTTCTCCTCTAAAATGTCTATAAAGAAACACCACCTTTCTACCAACTGTGGTTATCAACTGTGAACGCTGCTCACAGTGCTGTAAGCAAAGACTAGCCACTGATAAAATGTTCACTATTCCATCTTTGAAATTCCATGCAGGAGATTTTAGCTGGCTATAGGTACCATAACACATGGACACAAAGAAGTGAATTAAAGGCAATGGGACACTGGCTTAGGAATTTCTTGAACTCTTTGGTTCTTGGCACAAACATACTATATATTTTGTGTTATAATTATGGTCTTATCACGATCATGTCAGATAAGGAAAAATCAAAGGAAGTTTAATGTCGAACCTGGGATCTCTGGAGTTTAGTGTGTGAGTCTCTACAGCTTGAGCTAAAAGCCAGCTAGCTCTCTGCTAAGGCTATAGAGCAGGGGGCAGCAACCTAGGGCTCCATGCGGAACCAAGTGTGGCTCTTTTGTCCGTCCCAAAATACAGGCATGTTTTTAAATGAAAAGGTGAATGTAATTCACAATGTTGAACTGCCCAACTCCTCATGCACAGAGGGTCTTTTTCGTCTATTTCATCTTTGCCCAGGGGGAAAAGGAGGCTTGCACCCCGGTAAGAACCGGCTGCACTGTGGCAAGAGCTGGCTGGGGCACTCTGCTTGTTTAAAGAGCTGGCTGAGAGCGCGCTGTAGGGGATGGGTGTGCGCTCCCAGCCAGGATAGTGGGAGGGTCTGGCAGCGGCAGATGCCTCCATCTGGACGCAGCAGCCTGGCTCCAGCCCTCAACTGACTGCTATGGTCTGTCCCTGGCCGCCGTGCTCCTGGGACCCCACAACTGCTGCACCAGCCCGGCTACCAAGGCCCCAAACGGGGCCCAGCCCCCATCTGCCTACAGTGTCCTGTCCTCAGCCCCAATCCTCAGGCAGGCCCCATGGTCCTACCCCTATATGGCCACAGGAAGGGCTTGTGGCAGCCTCCCCCTCCTGCTGCGGCATGAGTAGGAGGCGAGGCCACAATCCGGCTGCAGCGATCCTGGCCCAGCCCCTCGTCCAACCACTGCTGCCCAGGTGAAGCAGCCTAGCTTTGGCCAGGTAAGGTAATCCAGCCCCAGGGTCCCCCCACATATTCTACTTCCCACCACTAGCGCCCTGTCCTGCCTCCTGCACTTCCCATGCACCCCAACCCCCTGCTCTGAGCCCTTCATACAGCCCACACCTTACTCATGCACCACCACAGCCACAAACGGTACCCCCAGCACCAGCAGAAGTCCCATGAAATAAAGTCTGTGAGTACCTTGTTTCACTAGGGCTATTATTCATCAGCATGTCAATGATCAATACTGTTAGGCTGTATATATTCAGTCCTGCAAATGGACATTCTTACATGGCTCTTCACTGACCACTTGTTCTGAATTTTGATGTAGTTGGGCTCTTTGGTTGCTGAGCAAACTAATTCTCTTTCTCTGTAAGTGGTCTAAGTGCCATTACATGGGACAGTGCACCACACCCAGTCGGGATGGGGGTTACATAAGCAACTGAATATTTCCTCACAACAGCCATAGAAAAATTAAAACAAACCATGGGCTGAGAGTCTGAACTACTCAGTATCTGAGTCACGTCTGCCAAAGGGCCACGTTAGGAACATTCTCATAGGAAGTATAACGTCACTGCGGGGGTCTCCTGTCAGACATTACACGTTATTTCATTTTACTACCATTTATTCCGGATCCAATAACCCCTTCATCTCCACTCACAAAAGGTCTCAGCATCATTTCACATGCTGTCCCTTCTGCTCAAAACTCCCTTCCAAAAATCAAGCTCCTACCCTCACCTAATCTGAGTCACACCATAACACTTCTGCCAAACCGCCTACCTCGAAAGACTCTGATTACACTTCCAAAATGTGAACCAAGATGTATGGTTTCCCTCCACTGTGTGTTTTTTTCTTTAGTTGCCTGTAAGTCTATCAGTTAGGCCTGGATTCGGCATCAAGATCCACTAATGCTGACCCTGGGGTCATACCAAGTCCCATTAATTGCCACAAGGTCTGTGTTAGTGTAACCCAACAAAGGATTGTGGCTTTAGAGTCGGAGCTGTTTTGGACAAGTACTTAAAATAACGACTCCAATAATAATTGTATCTCAGATGAATGGCCCCGTCCATTCCCGGGTGAGTAGAGTAAGTGGAGTTCCTAGCCCTTTTGGGAGGTATTAAATAAGTAGTCAATTAGCCTTATCACTTCTTCCGTTCCCACCCAACAAAAAGCATCCTACTGGCTATCTTAAAATTCCTTATGGAAAGCTATTGAAGTAAGTGTTTTGCATATGCTATTAGAACAACAGGACTTATACTGTATCATTTTAATTGTCGCTCACTGAGCAGAAAGCAATCATATTAGTTCTTTAACACTGTGCTTAGAGATGGCAAACAGGTCTGAACAGTGGCGAGCATGTGATACCTCAATGGAAACAAAAACCACTCAGTTGGCAACTATGGAATAATATGTCCCCGATCAAGGTCTCTTCCTAACCCTAATCTTCAGAAATTGTCTTAAACCCAGATGCCTTATTTCCCTTCCAAAATTCTTGTTTCTTAGTAGTTCATGCAACATGCATTCTCTGACAGAGTATTTGCTTTTATCAGTTTTTAATTTGGTGACCTTCCATTTCATTGCATAACCCCTTTGTCTTGTGTTATGGGACTGAGAGAACAGAAGTCCCATTTAGGTACAATAATATGAAATATTTAACACTTTATTGAAATTCTAATTACAACTGCTGTTTTGTCCCACAGCCTAATACTCTGCTGTGTTACTCACCTGATTTAAACCAAGGGGTGCCAACAATCTGACACCTCTTTAAAATACCTGTATAATAAATCAGTTTCACCCTTTAATTTTATACAGAAGCATACAGTGAGTGAGAATAATCCCTACCTAAGGCCCTTGGTTACAGAAATAGCTAACTTCTTCCCATGCAAGTTTTAAAGAGGGACTTCAACACTGTATCAATCTTAAAATGAAAATATGTACTCAAATAATCACTAGACACTGCATCAGATCATGAAATTGTTTCTCACTGAAAGTCTGGAAATGACTTTTTTAAAAATACATTGAGTTTCTTAGTATGCATGTGCAAACTTTTTAATAAATAGAGGTGTAAGTAACATTCCTTCACTTGGAATGACCCAGATGGGAATTATAACTTTAGTTGCGTACCCAAATTTTAAACACACTACCCAATGGTATCGCGGTGCCAGGGACTCTCAGTATAATGGTGAATTAGCTATTTACTGAAGCTTGCTGAAAAATCTCCATTAAAGCCATTTCACTCAGAGAAAACACTTTTGTCAAAGTCTGATACATTTCCATGAAATGCTTAATTTCAACACATTTTGTTTAAGGGAAAAAACAGGACAAATAGTTATCATTTTGACATTTTTGGAACAAAATGTCTTCATTTTGAAAAAACTTTTCATTCCAAATCTATTTTTATTTTATATTATCTTCTGAAAGTTTGTTTGTTTGTCTGTTTGTTTGTTTGTCCTGAAAGATCTCTGAAAAAGTAAGAGCTAAAAACACCAAATTTTGCACGGATACTACTGATTTACTAACTTAAATAACTGGATTGGTTATATCTCAAAATCAGTTCCCCCGGTTCTCCCAGATCCTGAATTGGGCCCACTGATAATTAGCTTTTAGTAGCGCCTGATCATAGGCATTTGCTGGACTCTTCTAAGCGTGTCACATAAACTGCCACTACGAGATCCTAGAGGATAAAGCATGTGGGCACCTGCAGCACCATCAAAGGA
>JANRFK010001785.1:40076685-40163949 GCA_030068395.1 Apalone spinifera | reverse complement strand
GGCCCAATCCTCCAATTTGTCTAAGTCACTCTAGACCCTATCTCTGCCCTCAAGGGTATCTAGCTCTCCCCCATCTTAGTGTTATCTGCAAACTTGCTGAGGGTGCAATCCATCCCCTCATCCAGGTCATTAATAAAGATATTGAACAAAACCGGTCCTAGAACCGAACCTTGGGGCACTCCGCTAGAAACCGACCGCCATCCTGACATCGAGCCGTTGATCACTACCTGCTGTGCCCAGCCTTCTAACCAGCTTTCTATCCATCTTACCGTCCATTTATCCAATCCACATTCCCTTAACTTGCTAGCAAGAATATTGTGGGAGACCGTATCAAAAGCCTTGCTAAAGTCAAGGTATATCACATCCACTGACTTTCCCATGTCCACCACTGACTTTTCCCATAAAAATGGCCAACAGTGATTGCAGTAGGACTGAGGGTACTTCTACACTGCAAGCTTATTTCAGAAAAAGCTATTCCAGGAGATATCTTCCGGAATAGCTTATTTCGAAATAGTGTGTCCACACTACAGGGAAGCTTTCAAATGAGTCCGAGGCAGGCTCCCCTAATGTGGATGTGCTATCCCAGGAGGCACTGGGGAGGAATAACTTAGAATGGCCCTGGTGAGGAGCTTTTTCGACATACCAACAATGGAGCGTCCACACACACCCTTTTCCGAAATTGCTTTTTCGGAAGAGGCGTTATTCCTCGTGGAATGAGGTTTACCAACATTGAAAAAGCCCTCCATTATTTCGATTTTCTTCCAAAATAAGGCAATTGCTGTGTGGATGCTAGTATTGTTTTTCCGCAATTACAGCCATTATTCTGGAATAATGGTGCAGTCTAAACGCACCCTGAGAGAACAGAGGTGAAAGTGAAGAAAACAGGAATCAGTGCAGTATGACAGATCTTTTGGCCTCTTCTAACATTAGGATTTCTTTTGTCATTATTGTATTGTAAGCATGGATTGGGAAAGTCTCTGAAGATGAGTTTAAACTTTATGTATTTGTTATTCAAACAGTAATAAAAATGATTCATCCTTCTGCCTGTACAGATGTTGTGACAAAGCTCTCTCATTGGTTAAGTAAATCCACAAGAAAGCATATGAAATATTTGCCATTCATTGGCTGCCACATACCTCACAGGAGGGGCAAAATACATCCCTGGTGCAGCGCCACGTACAACCCGTTTGTCAGCACTTCAGGAGAGAGCCACATCATTCTGCAGCACTAGGAGGAGGGAAGAGCTGCAGCTGAATGCAGAAGGCAAAGGGGTTCAGGTTTCTAGTGTCTGTGTTTGTCATTGTGATCTTAGCTCAGTGGTTTTCCTTAAAGCATCAATTCTACAGTGGGGAAAACCCAATCCCACCCTTCAAACCAGTAGCTCTCAGCCTTTCCAGACTGCTACACTCCCCTCAGGAGTTGGATTCGTCTGCCGTGCCCCCCAAGTCTCATCTCATTTACAAACTACTTGCTTACAAAAATCAGAGATAAAACCACAAAAGCGTCACAGCACACTATTCCTGCACAGTCGCTGGCTCTCTCCCTTTTACTATCAAACTATAAAATAAATTGCAACCCCAGGTTGAGAAACACTGATACCAGATATAGCGCAGTACAGAAGTCACTGTCTATGAAATGTTAGATTGCACTGACTTCACTAGTGCTTTTTACGTAGCCTGTTGCAAAACTAGGCAAATATCTAGATAAGTTGATGTACCCCCGGAAGACTTTGTGTACTCCCAGGGGTACGAGAATCTCTGCCTGAGAACCTCTACTCCAAACTGCTATTCTAACACTTTCTTTTATCCCCCCCCCTCCAACTCCATCTACCCCATAAAGGATGTAAGATAAGATACAGAATCACAGAGGTCTCCAGGTGTGACCACATTTCCAGGTGGTGTTTTTTAAAGACATCAAACTGCATTTCATTGAAGGGACATTTAGAAAAAAAATCAATGGCATTCCTAACATTTAGAATTTTACACCTATTTTCTCCCCAGCTGCATGCAGTGTTATTGGAGCTCTGTGGGTCCCATGATATTAACAAGATTATCTCAGTCAGGCAGTATCTTTTTGGACCAGCCTGTTTGTGAATGAGACAAACTTTCAAGCTCACACAAATCTGAAGAAGAGATCTGTGTAAGCTCAAAAGCTTGTCTTTCACACCAAGAGAAGTTGGTCCAGTAAAGGATATTACCTCATCCACCCTCCTTCTAGGTTTTTATTACTCACTTAAGCCAATGCCAGATCTGCCTTTCACCATACAAGAAGCTCAGAGTCCCACCCAAACCTGCACAAGTCTACATCTAGACATGTTCACCGTCACAGATTAGCCTGCTCCACATCAGCAGACCGAGAATCACGGGGATGGAAGAGTAACTTTTTAACGGTTGTTTTGTTCTTTCATTATTGGATCAGAAAATGTAACAGCTTTATAAAATAAATTTTAACAAATGAAGCCAAAGTTGCTCTTCTTCTAATTAATTAACAAAACTCCTCTTTCTCTCCTGGCTCAAAGCAATTATCAACGCTCTCAGGTTCTTTTCAGAGCTACCGTGCAGATAGGAAATCTCCAAGCTGTGTCTTTTCGCATTTGAATTATCTCTGTACTTTATACTTTTTGGGAGGCTCTCAAGGGAGGAGGAGGAATCTATATCCTTTAAAAAGTGGGAACACAAAATGCACACAGAATCCCAATACTACACCAGCTACACAGAATGTGCAACCAATGCCTTACTTTTACACATGACCCCCTCTACATTTGTATGTGAAAAACAACACTGGTACCAAACTAAAATCTCATGTTTTGTTTGCTACCTACTCTAGGTCTTTCTCTGACTCATTGCTTTCCAGGCAGCAAGTCTTTAATGTGGGTGGGCGCTGTTTTTTCCTCTGCCTGAGTCCAACACCTTACATTTATTCCTACTGAATTTCATCTTGTTGCCAACAGTCCTTTTTTCTCCTTTCTCCAGGTCATTGCAGTTCGGTTTTGCACTCCAGGGTATTTGCTGCCTCTCTAATCTCGATGTCATCGACAAAATTAATCATGTTTGAATTTACACCTTTTTTGAGATCTTTAATGAAAATGTTAAATAATAAGCTGTTAAGTCCCGGTATTGATCCCTACAGTCCACCACTAAATATTGTTTCCCACTTGGCAATCTTACCGATAATTATTCTCTGTTCCCTGTCAATTAACGTCTAATCCATTTTAAAGGTTTTTTTATCTTATATTGTTTATCAGCATTGATATAGTGTCTGTCATTGTGGTATATTTACTAATTTACAATATATATTTATAAAACACAGTTTGAACCTCTCTAGTCCAGCACCCTTGGGACCTGACTGGTGCTGAACCAGAGAATTTGCCAAACCATGGGAGCTCCGTATTGGCTAGCAGCATTACCAACGCTTCCACTGCTTGCTGGGCTCTGAGAAGACATTGAGCGGTAAAATTAGAGCTAAGTAGCAGCACAGAACACAGAGCCAAGACTGGTGGCTGCGAACAGACTTTATGAGACTGCGGGAAACTTGGCCACCCCCATAATAAGTGGATACCCGGCAAACTCAAATCATACTGGCCCACAAATGTTGCCGGACCAGAGAGTGCCAGACCAGAGAGGTTCAACCTGTATCGCTTCAATTCTATTTACATATATGTTATATGTACAGCTGCATTTATATACACCAAATGTCTGTGGACCGATACAAACATTTAGCATCATTCTGTGGTGCATACAAACGCTAGTAAGTGGAAGAGATTATCTCAAGAAATGTGCTACTAAATTATAACTAAATTATGAATTATAAGTTGATCATCATTATAATCAAAAGTAAACAGCTTGTTAAACATGGATGCTTGTGTGTGCAATTCAAGGTGTTGATGATAACATTTAAAGTCCTGGGCACTGTGGCACCACATCATGTGAAATGTCTTTCCCCTTACTCTGATAGCAATTAGTGTCCCTGGTGGGTAACGCCCTGACCCACATATGAAAAACGAGGGCCTAATGTTAAGCTTCTAAGTCCGTCCATATTCAGCCAAATAAGTGGCTGCTTTTCAAAAGGGCTGAGCCCCCTGCTGCTCTGACTGAAGTGGTTTTCAGTGTCTTGGTTCTCCATCTTCAGAACTAACTCACCTTGGTTCCCTTTCAGAGCCCTGATCTAGTGACCTGGAAAGCCCAGGACAAAATATATTTATTTTGTTTAACATTTGCTGCATTTTTTGTTTTGTTCCTGTAGCGTATTATGAAAAGCAACTAGCTGCCATTGTATAGGATCCTAGAGAAACTGTTTTTCATCTTAAAGGTCAAATGCTGCACTAGTAACTTGTCTAAGTGTGGAGCAACTTCTCTTCACCCACACGGGAAAACAATCGAAAAGCAAGTCTGATCCATTTGTCGGCCAATCCAAAAGGTAATGGAAGCTTATCGTGCCTTTACAAATTATATTACCAGCTGTATGCTAACTTACAGAACTGGAGACACTTCAAGGCAATCACTGTAAAAATAATAATTTCAAAACAACAGCCTTTATTCCATCCCACTGCATAGTGTTTATTCTTCTAGTCTATTGTCTTTCTTCTTCCTTGAGAGAGGGGTTGGTCCTGCATTGAGCAGGGCATTGGACTAGGTGACCTTCTGAGGTCTCTTCCAACCCTAATCTTCTGTAAATCTATGATTCTTCTAGGATTCTTTTTTGCCTCAAAATTTGATCCCATTCCTGATTGAGGAAAACTAGCCCTTGTGCTCCCAAGTGGCCCAGGTATTCCTGCACAACCAAAATCTTTAAGGATGAAATTACCTTTGTCAAAAAATTCATCAAGGATACTCTCAAACTAATCAAGGATACTAGACCTCAAAAAAGCCAAGTGTATAAATACAACCAAGGCTTCTGTATTTCTACTGAGAACCAGGGAAGAGGGTTTTTGGACTGGAACATCATCAAGATAAAGAGCATCTTAGAACAAAATCTTTCTGCAGGAAAGGGCAATGTTCGCTTTTTCAATTTAGTAGCATGTTGCTTGAGGCAATCTCCCCTTTCACATTAACGCTTGTTTGCACCACAAAAAAGTGTTTTTAAGGACATACACTGGGCTGCCTTTTTCTCCTATTCAAGATACATTCTCCACATGTAGAGATGCCTCACAGATGCTCTAGATAGATGAGATTGGCTACAAAATAGAAGTTTTGTCTACACGAGTCTAAAACTGCATTATTTCATGCTATATTTATTTATTTTTTCTCTTCTTCCAAAAAGAAAGAAAAGAAATAGTCATGTCAGGGCAAACTTCAGCAGGATGATTCCTACCCAAACCCAGGCCCAGATAGGGTTGCCAGGAGTCCAGTTTTGAACTGGACAATCCAGTATTTGAGCTTTCTGTTCGGGAAACAAATTGAGAAAATAGAAATGTCCGGTATTTTCTAAATCAGATGTAATGTAGATTGTGATGTAATGTCAAGTGTGTCCGGTATTTTTGTTGAAACCATTTGGCAACCCTACACCCAAACATTTTCATTAGAGAGGGATTAATCTGAACCTGCTTTGGAGTTTATTTCCTCTTTTCCCTGGTTTGACTATGTATGGCGCTCCCATTGTATTCTACAGTGGAGGATCAAAACTGGGGTATTAACTTCTCACACTGATGAAAATAATAGGCACACTGAAATAGGGATGAAAAACACATTGTTGGTAATTAGTCGGTTCTGGTTTACCCCAGAATAAACAGTGTTCAACTGGGGCCTGTTGGAATGTTTGAAGTCCCTGCAGTTCAATGTTTTATAACACAGCTGTGCAGCACACACGAGGTAACTCGCTGCGGCCATGGATAGTATATTTATTGACAGGCTTCCAAACAGAGCCCATCCTCTCTTCCTCAACGTTGCAAAGGTTAAAATTTGTTGACACGGGCTCTGGCTCTCTCCTCCCTGTCTCTGATCTATTTGGCAGAAGCCTACTGCAGAAAATATATTAGGCTATATTTCAAATAACCTAAACCAACTGGCCAAATGTACTAAATTCTTGCTTTTGTGTCTGGCTTTTAAATTCCTACAGACCTGACTTAACAGACAAGAGAGGGTCATAAAACTGAACCTGTGAAACAAAAATAGACCTTTAGGGATTTTACATACACACACAGCAGGGAAGCCAAAATCGCTTTCATTTGTCCATGTTTCAAATCATGCTGTGCATGTATGTGTGCATGCATGTGGGGGAGGGAGGACTGTATATCTGAGTCTATATTTTTTCAAGCATATATGCATATGGGGGGTCATTAGCAGCGAGTGTTGTGTGTGCATTTAAGCCGGGGTAGAGTAGGGGTCATCCTTTACTTAAAAGCCAACTGCTTTTCTTTAGACTTTCCATTGCTATAATTAATTTTTCACACTGATCACGACAGAACTTCATTCCCATGTGGTCCCCTAATTCTTCTCAGATTTAAATGTCTCTCTTCTTTGAAATCTCCTCATTCACAAATCAAATAAGTTGGATCTAATAAAAAAATCACAAGTGCCTTTTAGCTACTAATGACCTGGAATAGCAATAATAATAAAAAAATAACAGCAGCAAAAATATGCAACTGTGTTAATGCCAGGGAACAAGGGATGCAAGAAACAAAACAAAACAAAAAGAGGGAAATCATGATATGGCTGAAGTGCTGCTCTCACACTAAGACCAGGGGGATTGGGATAAGGCTAAAGTTAATTGCATTTCCAGATGACAAACCTCTCACCTCTGAACTGAATGGCTCTTTATAAAAGCTATCAGTAATAAACTGTAAATCTCAGCTATGATTGCAAATAAAGGTCATCCCTTTCATGCTGCCACTTTCCTAGGCCTTATTATATTCCTTTCTGAATCTTTCTTACTTCTTAAGGTGTGCCAGCTATCCATATAAGCAATCAGCACGGCTTCTTTATTTTATTTTATTTTATTTTATTTTAAAGACACAGTACTATCAGATTTATAACCCTGCCCTGTATTCATTAGAAATAGTCTAATTCTCAACTTCAGACAAGATGACAGGAACTTGGCTAGCAAGATTAATCTTCATCGTCTGTTAATGCAAAGAAGGTCCCTCTCTTTCCTCCACTCCCCTCCACATCTGGACTATTTCTATCTAACCGTGCAGATTGGTCTCTTCAATTTTCCTTTATCTCATTTTTAATGTGAAGATTTGTGTGTGCCTGGCATAAGAACTCATAAAATCAGGGGGCGCTATGTAGATAGCTGAGTGGGCAAGTTCCCCTTTCTCACAGCAATATTTGGCAAATAGGTACGTCCAGGGAGAGTCCCCAGGTCTCACTAGCTACTGCTATGAATCAGTCTCAGAGCAAGACAGTTTCTCCCCCACTGTGAGCTGGAACCAGGGCCAAATGTTGTGAACATGCCTATGTGCTAAAGCTAGACAGCTTTGCCACTGGATAACAGCTGACACCAGAACCTGCAAACTGGCATGGCACAGCAGTTACCACCAGTGGCTCCTCGGCACTGCTGCAGGGGAATGTTCTAAAGCAATACCACCGAAACCAGGAAAACACCCAGAGAAAAGCAAGTAGGGATCTGTCCTGTGAGGCTGGCTGGATACTTGACACAGCTCGCCTCTGAGAGATATGTAGGGTCCAGGACCCAAGACCAGAATCTAAAAACCGAATATCACCACTTTGGAAGAATATTTCTGCATTACTACTATCAGCAGCAGTAAGGGATGTCTACAGTAAAAGGGATGGTCAACCTAAGATGTGCAACTCCAGTGACACTAATTACACAGCTGGAGTCATCGTATCTTAAATCACCGTCCACACAGCGGGAGATCGACAGGAGCAAGTGCTCCCATCAGCTTCCCTTACTTCTCACGAGGAGCAGGATGACTGGTGCTGAGGCAGGTGCCCTCTCACTTTGAATTGGCAGGTCTTCACTAGACCCGCTAAATTGAAGCCCGGAAGATTGACCGTGGCAGCATCGATCCTCCGCGTAGTGTAGACGTGGCCGAAGAGTTTACACAGACAAGTTTTACAAACCTGAAAATAGTATTCTTCCATTATACAGAAAATATGGATCGACGGAGGAAGAAATTAAAGCCAGGTTCAAAAGTGGCCACTGATTGTAGGTGCCTCAAACCTGACATGCTCAATTTGTCACATCCTGGTCTTGATTTTCAGACACGGTGAGCACCCTTATTCAATCCCCACAACTCCTATTGAATCCAGCTGGAGAGGAGGGCTCTCAGCAGTTCAGAAATTCAAGCCCATTATATTTCGAGTTGGGTCACTGCTGAAAACATTGGCCTACATGATCTGCTCCCAGCAAGAAGCAAAATCACAGATAAAATGGGGAGTCCCGACTCACAGCACTGTTTGTTAGGTGGCCAACACTATCTCTTTTTTACTGATTTCTTCACTTTTCTGCTGCCACTTTCAAGACAAACCCAGACCCTGATTTGAAAAGAGAAAGGGACAATAAAAAAAATCCAGTTCTGTGTATGTCCATCCCAAAGGCAGAGGGCCCCAAATTGATCAGAAGCACTTAGGAATCAGGTTGGGCGATCCCTAGCTTTAATTTACGGCAATTACTGATCTTCAGAGTGTCAACAAATGCTTCGTCTTGGAAGTGCTAAGAAAGTTCTCACAAAAGTACTCTGGTATCATATAGGATGTTACATGAAGCCACCCATTCTGCATGTGTAACCCACACACCTCCTGGGCGTGGCACATTGTCCCGTCTAGTGGCACTGAGACCACTTACAGAGAGAATAAGTCTGCTCTGCAGGCTTAGCTACCAGCCAGCTGGCTTGCCATTCATGTACTAAGCTCCAGAGATCCCAGGTTCGGTTCTGCTCACAAACCAGGGGCTGTCAGTGTTACACATTCAGTCGTTTTCCCATCTTAATGTTTCCGTCCCAGGGTTTCTGAGTTTGTAACAGAGCGCATTCAGCACTCAAGCTGCACTTGCTCCCCCGGTCAGCAAGAGGAGTGCATTGTAAGTAGTTTCCCCTCGGTAAAGATGAGGCCATGTGGTCTAGTGCAGTCATGTTCCAGCTTTGAGTGGCGATGCAGGACCGACGGAGCACTGGGTCGCCTTGCTGTAGGATGCCCAGGTGCCCAGGGTGGGCACTAAAGGCAGGCTTCCTTCCTGCCCTGCTCCCGCACACCACGCTGCGCCCTGGAAGCGACCAGCAGAATGCCCAGCTCCTAGGCAGGGGGAGAAGAGGTACAGGACTCTGCCTGCTGCCCCGAGCACCAGTTCTGCACTCCCATTGGACAGTTCCCTTACCTGAGGGCAAGAGTAGCTCACAGATCCGCTTGTGCACCTCCACCTAGGACTCAGACCTGCTGCTGGCCGCTTCCGGGGCCAAGAAGGAAGCCTGCCTTTAGGAGCCCTGCTGGTCACCTAACCACTCTACCACAAAGTGACGCAGTGCCTGGTATGGCGCTGACCAGAAGCCACTAGAGATAAGCCCATGCTCCAACCCTCTGTCCCAGCCCTGAGCTCTCCCAAACCTGGAGCTCCGTCCTGCATCTCAAACCCCACATCCCAGAACCAGCAGTCTCAGCCCAGTGCCCTCATCCCCTCTCATACTGCAACCTCCTGCCTCAACCCACAGCACTCTCCCCCCCTCCAGATCCCGCAGCCCCACCCGTGTAATTATGTCAGGTCGTGGCCATCAACAATTTTCTTCAACTGGATTGTGAGAAAAAAAAAGTTTGAAACCCTTGGTCTGGGCACTGAACTGGCTGTCAGGGAACCAGGATGGAATTCTTGTCACGGCTTTTTGGTGCCTGCTTCCCCTTCATCTCGGTCTGTCCTGCCTGTTCAAATTGTAAACGTATCCTGTACAAACAACTCAATAGTTACACTAGCCGCTCAGAGTTACAGACCCTTTCAAGCCAGAGGGTCCCACCCAATTATTTTTAATCCATGTTATAGTAAATATATTGCAAAGCAGCAGCATCCAACTAAAATGCTGAAATGTAATCAGTCAACAGACTATGCTCTTTTTAAAGCCTAAAAATACTCTCCCTCTCTCTTGAAAATGGACACTAAGGCCCTAGGCAACATAACCACTGAGGTTTTATTATAAAATACATTTCAAAATAACGGCTGAAGGTCTTAGGACTGGAGAGGAAGATGAAAAAGAAGAAGTAAACAAGCCTTTTTCTACTGCTAAATGATAAATTAAAAGCGGCACTTTACTGTTCTGCCTCATTTATTATCACATTGCACTCACACCACTATAGTTAAGGTTGTGTCAGCGTTTCCATTATAAACCCCTATTTTTAAGAGTTTATAATTCAGCTGTAAAAGTTCGCCCCAGGCTGAAACTTGGCATTCAAGGTCTGATCCCAGAATCAAATGTTTGGTTTTTGCCCTCAAAATTCAACACTACTTGTTTGGAAGTTACACATAGGTGGGGAAAAGGAAGGTCCCCTCCTTCCTGCTCTCTGCTTGTGTTTCAATAATTTCAGAATGTGGGCAGAAAGCCTTTAGACACCTTCAAAAATAAGAGAGTAAGTCCTAGATTCACTAGTATCTCAATATCAAATTAAGATGTAGGCCTTGATCCCGCAATGCTGTTCTGCTTCTGATCAGATTCAATCAAAATATTTACATATGCATTTTAGAAGCAATTACAAAGAGGTACTTGCCTGAAAGAGTGAAGAGGATTTAAAGAATATGCAGGCAAGTGATATCAGTTTTACAGCCACCCATGAAAAAAAATTTTAATTACCGAGGAATTAAACTTTCATTTGTATGGTCACAACGCTAACTGACATGGCAAAGAATTCACATTTATGGCTGCTCTCCATCCTTCTGTCTTTTCCCCCTCTCACTGTGTGAGTTAAGATCAGTAGAGCCCTGCAGATCCGTACATATCTGCTTTATACCCACAGGTATCCGCATCCATGGCTGTCACTATGGATATCCGTGGCTCACTTGTGCAGATATGGATGTGGATACAAATCTTGGCTCTAAAACCCTGAAAATTTGCAGATATTTGCAGATTGTTGCGGATACAAAATTTGCACCTATGCAAGGCTCTAAAGATCAGAACCTACAGAGATACTGTACATTTTCTGTTTTTTCTCAGCTTGTTCCTGAACTCCTTTTGCAAATATGGTGTGGATAAGGAGAATATTATACAGGAAGTTACTCACGCTGTGACCAACTTCCCTGCTTCAAATGTGACATCTATTTACATTAGCCGTATGAGAGAAAACGCTGTTAAAGGAATTCCTGTGTTTCCCTACACTCAAGTATAAGCTGTCGGGAAAATACGCTAGCAGACGAATTAATATAAAGCCCAGATTCTACTTCACTTGAAGTCCTTTTCCCTCAGGGACAGCGTAATAAACATCCCAACAGTTCAGCAAAGTGTAACTGGGTGCACTCACCATAGTGGTCTTGGGTCATATCGAAGGCAGCCTGCCTCAGCTTCCCTTCTTAGAAATTAACTCCTCTTTGGCCTTTTTCTTTGTCAAAAATACCCCTCAGTGGGGACCGGATTTAATAATATAAAATAATCTGCCAATAAAGCCTTCCCCCTTCACTGCAACTTCTTGCTCCTTTGATCTTGGCATCACCTGATGGCTCTCGGGAGTGGCTTAGCTTGGAATCAGTGATGGCTTAGCCTCAGCTCTCCAGCCCAGCTCTCAACCCACCCCATCACACAAAGTGGAAGGGCACTTGCCTACAGCCTACAGCCCCTGATGCCACTGTCAACAACCTGAGAAGGGAGAAAACGCGCTCTTTCACCTCAGTCCACATCAGCAAGGTGATGCTGGGGGGAATCTGGATCCTCTTTGTAGCCCCTTACATGCTGGGAGCTAAGAAGTATACATGCATCGCTTCACAGATATTTTCTGGTGCTGTGTCAAGGTGCGAGGCGGAATATTTCTAGGTGCTATGCAAGTCCTGAGTAGAAATGACAGCAATGTTTATGCACCTTTATCCTATGTGCACAAATGCTTGCAAAATCAGAGTCCTGAGTATTGCTGGGGTGAGGTTCTTTAGAAGGTTGGCTCAATGAGACATTTTGTTTCTTTTTGTGATTCAACCTAATCCTTCTTCTGCAGTTAAATATTATCAACTCAGCTGGTGTTCCTAGTTAGCCAAAATGTAAATTTTGGTTAGAAGCAACGTAAGGTGTATTTAATATTGGGCAGACCTGGGGGCATCCATTTTAAAACTTGTGGTAACTTTAATAACTGTATTTGGTACATTTTCCATTAAGTTCTAAAGAGCTGTACATTCTATTTTATTTATTCAAGTAATGAGAAATACCCGATGAAAAGGAATAAGATGATTCATGTTCATGTAAGAAAATTAAAAGAATATTTACCCAGCAACCCAATATGCTCCTATCTTAGAACAAAACAAAAACATAACACCCTCCCACATACACCCCCAGCAACATTAAATCACACACGTAATGTGAGACGAAAAAGGAAAAGACAACTTTGGACAAACTAAAAAAGGAAAGTTTTGTTAATGCTAAATACACTTTCCCTTTTGAGTTTACGCTACGGCAGTTAACAGTTCCAGATGTTCCAGCCATCATCTGAATAGCTTCCTACAGATGAAACGAAGCCTGATGTTTCTTTCACATTAAGAGAGCAAAATCATGGGCATAGAAGTTGATTCATAGTTTTGATAAGCTAAAACCAAAGGCAGAGACAAATAAAAAAAGAACAGAAAGTGAAATTGAAAATGAATTTTTAAAAAGCTGGTCATTGAAGAGTTAACTGCAACCTTTTTCTTTGTAATGCAGCCTTCTGTAGTAGCTAATGAAGGTAATGAAATATGACATGTAGTTTGGCCCTTGACCACAGAGTGCACCTCCCCTCCCCTCTGCCTTGCGAACAAAGCCAAAACAGATGTAGCTACTTCTGTATAGTTTGGGGTTGACGTCTGTTACACAGAGCAGGTCAGCACGCTCATTCCCAGAATGCTAGCTTCTGACACACGTGGCATTATCCAAGAAGAGTCTGCCCTGGGTCTGGAGGAGAAAGAAGAATGGGCAACAGAAAGCTGTGCAATATATAAACTGAGTCAAATTTACCCTCCATTTGTGCTATTGAGCATCACATTGATTTCTAGTTCCTTTTCCTCCTCTGGTTCAACAAATATCTGTCCCTTCATTTTTTTTAGGTACACATATGTAGATGCTGCTGTGCCAGAGGGTTTTGCTGTCACTAGCCAAAACGTAAGGAAGAAGTCTCAGGGGGCAGCCAGGTTAGTCTGTAACTTTAAAAACAACAAGTAGTCCTGTGGCAACTTAGGGTGTGTCTACACTTCCCTGTAGCTCAAAATAAGATACGCAAATTGCGTATTTTATTTCAATCTTATTTTGAAATAGTTTAGTTTGTAATTTGGCACAGCCTACGCAGTGCCAAATTTCAAAATAACCCGCTATTCCAAAATGTCCCTTACTCCTCATGGAATGATGTCAGAATAGCGAGCCCATTATATTTCGAAATAACAGGCTTGCTGTGAAGATGCAGGATAGCTATTTTGGGGTACCTCTGGTATCCCAAAATAGCGTTGCAATGTAGATGTAGCCTCAGAGACTAGCAAAAATATATATAGGATCAAGAGATTTTTGAGGGTAAAAGCCACGAGTAAAACTATTCATCTGATGAAGTGGGTTTTACCCACAAAATCTCATGATCCTACATATTTTTGTTAGTCCCCAAGGTGCCACAGGACTGCTTGTTCTTAAGTAAGAAGATACTTACAAAAAACAAATGGGAGGCTACTGATGGAGGCTATTTTAAGTCTATCAGCGTGCTTCTTGCTTTCAAAAGTGACTTTCTGTAAATATGGCCGATTAAAACAGATGTTGGATAGGCAGAATTTCATTAGTGAAATTGGAGTCAGGAAAATTATTCTAAAGAGAGCGCTCTCTCTGAAGCATATTTGTTTTCAAGTCAAGAAAACACTAGACGATTTTATGGAAGTTTGTTATTCCCTCATAATTTCTACACACATTGGTTTGCTTTGCTATTAGGAGGACTCAAAACATTGTGATAAACATTATGTTACTTTGTTAAATTCAGAGCTATAATAGCTGGTCATTATTAAAAGGCCAACATATGCCTAGAGAAGCTACATAGTTACCACAGCTGTTTCCTATTCTAAGTAGAAGTAAAATCTATGGTAGCTGCTGGTTAATGACAGGCTGTCTAAGGACTTGTCGCCACTTGCCACACCACAGATTGATCTTCTGGCATTTGAAGTTTTCTTCACTCAGCACACAGTCAACCTGTGGAACTCCTTGCCGGAGGATGTGGTGAAGGCTAGAACTTTAACAGGGTTCAAAAAAGAGCTAGATAGATTCATGGAGGTTAGGTCCATCAATGGCTATTAACCAGGCTGGGTAGGAATGGTGTCCCTAGTCTCCATTTCTCTGGAAGTGGGTGACAAGGGAGGGATCACGTGAGGATTACCTGTTGTGATCCCGTCCTCTGGGGCATCTGGTATTGACCACTTTCGGCAGACAGGATACTGGGCTAGATGGACTGTTGGTCTGACCCAGTATGGCTGTTATATTCTTAGGACTAGTTAAGACCTGCTAAATCGAACGCTGAGGGTGGCTTCGGTTGATGCTCTTCTTGGCCTCCTTCTGTGAAGAGGGTGCCAAGCTCAGTTGAAGGTAAGTCAAATCCAGCTCTATATTTTATGTAGCTGGAGTTGCGTACCCTAACCTGACCGTCCAGATTTAGTGTACATTTGGTCTAACAGTGATCCCTACAGTACCAGTGGCATTGATTCCAGTTCCCACAATGGCCACGTCTCTACCAGGGCTGGGTGGCATCATTTTGACTCATTTTCATAGAGGCAAAGAAAGTCACTTATAGTCCCCTCTACTGAAAGTCCAATAAAGATTCTTGGGGACAGTGATCCTGAAATCACTCCTTTTAAACAGCTCTACTTTAGGGCACTAGCCACGCAGCAGAGAAAGAACCCTGCCACCTGTGGCAAGCCGAAGTGACAACTGCTTTTGAAAGAGTTACCCAGCATGACAGCTCAGCCCTCTGGCCTGGCTGAAACGAGTGCTGTGAGGACAATAAAGACTTTGTGCCATTTCTGGGGACAGAACTGAAGTACACATTTCTCTGGTCTCTTCCGCCCTCAGAGAACCTGCTGAGTGTTTTCTGCATATACCTTTAAACGAGCATGTCCATATGCCACTCTAAACCTGTCTTCTGTCCACGAGTCCAAACTGCCACAGATGCTGCCATGTGAAATTGTGCAATCCTGACATTTGGAGACAGACATCGCTTTTCTGAGGTTAAGTTACAATATAATTTGAGGCCTCAAAAATTCTTAAAAACTAAATTTTCAAGTAATGAAAAGCATGAAAAACAATGGGCAAAAAACGGAAGAAATATCCTTCAACATCTTGAAACAAAATTTGCCAGCCGTGGAGCTATTTACTGAAGCAGGCACTTTTGACAGGCAGTTCCACTGTCCACGTCCCACTTACAATTTGCTGGACCTTTGTCAGTTCCTGGTGTTAAACTTTCCACAGCTGGCAGTAGAGAACAAATTCCTCTGGGACTCGTCACCAAAATCTGGCCAAGTTTCCTCTGAAAAAATCTCATTTACGTGCATGCAGTGGAGCCTAGATTTTGGCATCTCAGTTCTCTGAAGAGTCCATGTGCCCTGGACGTGTCCCATTCCCTACGCTCCAACATGTCGGACTGCATGTGCCATTCTAAAATCCAACTAAGCATGCTCCATCCCAGGGCTGCAGGAGCTGAGAAGCAATTGCCCCGCAACTGCTCCTCCCCGTTATCTTGCATTGTTGTGGCACTGGAAAGGAGAGCTTGTAGGCTCCTTTCCGTGTTCTCAGTGCTCCCTCATACCAGCACAGAGAAGGAAGAAGCAGGCTGGCTAGAATGGGGAGGGGTAAGGAGTTGGGCAGGACAGTTGTAGATCAGAGAGCCAGAAGCGAGGAACTTAAAGAAAAGGGGTAATGGCACAACAGAAACCTGTAGTAGGAGCAGGTATGTGGGGGGAGGGAGGGGGAGGGAGCGTGTAAGAACAAATGCAGATGGAGTGGGGAAGAGGAGCATGAGCACCTTAATTTGGCCCCCTTGTGCACTTGCATTAGGATAAAAACTTTGAATACACGATCACATCCTATTCTTCCTATACAACCTCTGTTTCCCTGAGTGCACTAGCTGGACTGTGCTCAAGGAATGAATCGGGACTGTGTAATGAATCAGAGTTTGTTGTCTGTAAGACTCCTGTTTCATTTGCTCCAGAAGTTGGTCACCCAACACAGTGAACACTTCCGACAATTTCGACTTTAATCTCTGTACCTCAGTTGCGGATAATGATAATCCTAATGATCTCTTGTGGTCTTAAAATCTCTGGCATCACCTCACTCCTCAGTGTTCACAAAGCGCTAAGAGACAGTGTGGACAGCACCTTAGAAAAGCCCAAGGAGAATTCTGCTGTCGGTGCAGAGTTTGCATGGTATGCAGGAAATATTGACTATCATAATGCATACACACATCGGGCCCACATTATGGTTGTTGGGCAACTTTCATTCTGGAATTTCCTAACTTTTAAGTTCTTGACTTTGCAATCTTCATATCTTTTTTAAATCATGTGGGGGCTGTAATGCAAGTATATGTTTCTATAGGATTAAATAAGTTCAATAGCTAGAATGTTTGTTTTCTTTTATTGTTAAGGGTAATGATGTTTATATTAATAAAGAACTGATTAACGGAACTGCTGTCACCATAATGTCAACCTGTCTGAAACCGAGTTGTTTTCCTTTTTTATGCAAGCAACTAGCTCAAGCAGACTGTGCTAAAGAAACTGCATCATGTCCTAGCGGATTGCTAAATGATATCTGTTCCCTTCCTTCAGGAAAGTTTGGTTCAACAAAAAGGCGGGGGGAGTGGGAAGGGCCCTTGAAAATTGATAGCCTGTTTCAAATGTTATTTATCATTCTCAGCAGAGACACTGACATGCGTCTTTTGAAAGGGGATACGATACCTTTAACCTTGACTCTGAACACATTCTTAATTTGGGATGCAAGCTGAGGTTCAAAACTGGGTGACCTTTTGGTGGCGGTCGCGGGGGAAGGGTGCGACTGGCTTATTTATGAGGTGGTTGGAAATTTTTGACATCACACGCTAGCCCCATTATTCACGTGTTACAAGACACAAGATTGGCCCTTTTAATGAAGCGACATCACATCAAAAAATGGTTTTCTGCCCTGACTGCAGGCTCGTCCTCTGCCGCTTCCAACAAAAGGAATCTGTTCAGGTGAAAGTCCACAGGAAAACAACGTGAACAGCCAACAGCTTCGACAAACACCAAAAAATGGTTCTGAACCAAGAACTTGTTCTCAGGAATTCAGAGCAGGACAGTTCGCACCAGGGCTCCAGTGCGCGCCACAGGGCGGCCCGGGGCTCCAGTGCGCGCCACAGGGCGGCCCGGGGCTCCAGTGCGCGCCACAGGGCGGCCCGGGGCTCCAGTGCGCGCCACAGGGCGGCCCGGCAATCACAGTCTCACTCGGGAGATTCCCTATGATCTCGTGTGCAGAGGGGTAACAGTTGCTGAGATACTTGGTACGTCTGAGCCCACTCACAGCTTTCTTCTCTCCACCACACTGTGGGAAAATCTTTCAGTGCTGATTGTCTGCATCACTCTGCTCCCTCCTTACACCAGAGCTTCTCCTGTAAATCCACCCAACACTTTCATACGAGATTTGCTTTTTTTTAAATTCAAGCAATACAATATTCTCTGCTTGTTACATGCAAGCGTAATGGCCAGTATTACCGGTAACATCAGTGGAAGATACCGATGAGCCTCTTAGCTAAACATCAAATACATCCCATGATTTATACTTGTAGAAATAACTGCCTCCCTTTTGAATACATACAACATATGCAGAGCTAGATTTACATTGATAAAATGGTCTAGAAATAAAGAGTGTATCCTGTATAGAAATCTCTATACTACACGTCAAAGAAGAATTTAGCAGCATTAAAGCAGTGCAATTTGCATGTATAATTGCAATAACTGCATATGCAAATTAGCTGAACATTTTGTGACTGAGTATGTGAAAAACGGTCATATATAATCAAACTATCCAGTTTTCATGGCATTTAAAACATCAGATAACACATTTAGAAGACAATAAAATATATTTTACAACAGGATGTCATGAAATATATTAAATACCTTGAAAGTTAGCTGTAAATATTACATGCTTACAATTTACTAGATGACTTTGGGTAAGAGTTGGGAAAGGCAGAAGTTTGGACTCTCAAGCTGTCCTTGCAAGTGTCCAGCTAGGACTGCTACAGAATGATCTTGGGTATTCATATGTGACTGACAACCAGCTTGACACTAAGGGTGCTAAGGACTAGTTGACTATCTGATGAGCAGATGCTTATCGGATAGTCAAGTTGACTAGTCGATTACCCACCCTTGCTGCCTCTATCAAACAGAGATAGCAAAGGGGGGGAGATACTTCAAAGTGGAAGCGCCGCACGGAGCCTGTACCCCATGTGGTAGCATTTCAAAGGGGCAGCACCGCACAGCTCATCCCAGGCTCTGTGTAGTGCTGCCCCTTTGAAACACCACTTCAGCATTTCAAAGTGGCAGCTCCACACGGAGCTGACCCTTGGCTCCATGCAGCGCTGCCCTTTGAAATGCCGCAGGGGAGTTTTAAAGGGGAAGCACTGCACAGAGCCTGGGATCAGCGGTGTGGCGCTGTCCCTTTGAAACACTGCCACAGTGTTTCAAAGTGGCAGTGCTGAGTGGAGCCCAAGTTCAGCTGGGGACTCCCTAGCTGACCCCAGGCTCCCTGCAGCATTTCCACAGAACCCTGAATCAGCTGGGGAGTCCCCAGCTGATCCCAGGCTCCAAGTGGCACTACCTCTTTGAAATGCTGCGCGGAGCCCGGAATCAGCTGGGGAGTCCCCAGGTAACCCTGGCTCTGCGTAGCATTTCAAAGCAGCAGTGCAGCATGGAGCCTGGGATCAGAAGTCTCTCACTGACTCCAGGCTCCATGAGAGTGCTTCCACTTTGAAATGCACAAGAGCCCCCGCTGAGGACTCTTGTACATTTCAAAGCTGGCACGCTGCGTACAGCCCGGGGCCAGCGGGAAGTCCTGCTGACTCTGGGTTCCGAGCTCCACAAGGGTGCTTCTGCTTTGAATTGCATAAGGCTCTTGTCCATTTCAAAGCAGAAGCACCCTTGTGGAGCTCGGAGCCTGCGGGACTTCCCACTGGCCCCGAGCTGCATGCAGAGTTCCAATTTTGAAATGCACAAGAGTCCCCAGCGGGGGCTCTAATACATTTCGAAGGAGGAATGTGGAAGTGCCTATCAACTAATCGATGGACATTCCATCAACTACTCAACTAGTAAAGTAATCGTTATTTAATATCTTTACTTGATACCTAACGTAATTAAAATGAATACAAAATTTCATTCACAATATAATATGAGTCTATTTTGTAGTTTAAAATACACAATCATTTCTATATAAAATACCTAGGATATATGCAATCACACTTATGCAAAACCTAGTATAATGAAATGAAATTTTTTCCCCTGCAGGTCACTGGGAATTTTATTCCATTTTTTAATGACAAAATTGTGCCTGTTCTGTTTTTTCCTTAGTGCAAGTGCACACCTACTGGGTGTGGAGCACTGTCCCACCTAGTGGCACTGAGACCACTTACAGAGAGAGAAACCAGCCAATGGGCGCTGCCACATTATGCTGGGGGGTGGGGCGGCATGCAAAGCCTTTTCTGCCCTTTCTCCTCCACCTGGGCCCACAGCATTCAGAGAGCTGCTCTGAGCACTGAGCGGGGGCGGGGCATGCAGGGAACCTGGCTGAGCTCCCGCAGGCCGTATCTTGCCCGCCTCTGTGCTGTAACATAAGTTAACAGCATCTGAAGAGCCAATGCTGCCTCAGATTACAAACTCAAGTAACAGTTCTCAAATAAAGGGACAGATACGATCCTTGCCATCTCTTCCAGATGCTTCCACAGACTGACTATGCACTGTGTGAAGAAGAACTTCCTTTTATTTGTTTTAAACCTGCTGCCCATTTGCTTCATTTGGTGACCCCTAGTTCTTACATTATGGGAACCAGTAAATAACTTTTCCTTATTCACTTTCTTCACACCACTCATGATTTTATAGACCTCTATCATATCCTCCCTTAGTCTCTTCTTTTCCAAGCTAAAAAGTCCCAGTCTTTTTAATCTCGCCTTATAGGGGACCTGTTCCAAACCCATAATCATTTTAGTTGCCCTTCTCTGAACCTTTTCTAATGCCAGTATATCTTTTTTGAGATGAGGAAACCACATCTGTATGCAGTATTCCAGATTCGGGCGTACCATGGATTTATATAAGGGCAATAAGATACTCTCTGTCTTATTCTCTATCCCTTTTTTAATGATTCCTAACATCCTGTTTGCTTTTTTGACTGCCGCTGCACACTGTGTGGACATCTTCAGAGAACTATCCACGACCACACCAAGATCTCTTTCCTGATTAGTTGTAGCTAAATTAGCTCCCATCATATTATATGTATAGTTAGGGTTATTTTTTCCAATATGCATTACTTTACATTTATCCACATTCAATTTCATTTGCTATTTTGTTGCCCAATCACTCAGTTTGGTGAGATCTTTTTGAAGTTCTTTACAGTCTGTTTTGGTCTTAACTACCTTGAGCAGTTTAATATCATCCACAAACTTTGCCACCTCACTGTTTACCCCTTTCTCCAGATCATTTATGAATATGTTGAATAGGCTTGGTGCTAGGACTGACCCTTGGGGAACACCACTAGTTACTCCTCTCCATTCTGAAAATTTACCATTTATTCCTACCTTTTGTTTCCTGTCCTTTAACCAGTTATCAATCCATGAAAGCAGCTTCCCTCTTATCCGATGACAACTTACTTTGCTTAAGAACCTTTGGTGAGGGGCTTTGTCAAAGGCTTTCTGGAAATCTAAGTACACTATATTTACTGGATCCCCCTTGTCTACATGCTTGTTGACCCCTTCAAAGAACTGTAATAGATTAGTAAGACATTATTTCCCTTTACAGAAACCATGTTGACTTTCACCCAACAAATTATGTTCTTCTATGTGTCTGACAATTTTATTCTTTACTATTGTTTCAAGTAATTTGCTCGGTACTGATGTTAGACTTACCGGTCTGTAATTGCCAGGATCTCCTCTAGAGCCCTTTTAAAATATTGGCGTTACATTAGCTGCCTTCCAGTCATTGGGTACAGAAGCTGATTTAAAGGATAGGTTACAAAACACAGTTAATAGTTCCACAATTGCACATTTGAGTTATTTCAGAACTCTTGGGTAGATGCCATCTGGTCGTGGTGACTTGTTACTGTTTAGTTTATCAACTTGTTCCAAAACCTCCTCTAATGACACTTCAATCTGGGACAATTCCTCAGATTTATCATCTAAAAAGAATGGCTCAGGTTTGGGGGTCTCCCCAACATCCTCAGCCATGAAGACTGAAGCAAAGAATTCATTTAGTTTCTCCACAATGGCTTTATCGTCTTCAAATGCTCCTTCTGTATTTCGATCGTCCATTGCCCCACTGGTTGTTTAGCAGGCTTCCTGCTTCTGATGGACTTAAAAATATTTTGTTATTACCTTTGGAGTTTTTGGCTAGCTGTTGTTCAAACTCCTTTTTGGCTTTTCTTATTATATTTTTACACTTAATTTGGCAGTGTTTATGCTCCTTTCTATTTACCTCACTAGGATTTGACTTCCACTTTTTAAAAGATGTCTTTTTATCTCTCACTGCCTCTTTTACATGGTTGTTAAGCCACGGTGGCTCTTTTTTAGTTCTTCTATGTTTTTTAATTTGGAGTATACATTTAAGTTGGGCTTTTATTATGGTGTCTTAGAAAAGTTTCCATGCAGCTTGCAGGGATTTTACTTCAGACACTGTACCTTTCATTGTCTGTTTAACTAACCTCCTCATTTTTGCATAGTTCCTCTTTTTTAAATTAAATACCAGAGTGTTGGGCTGCTGAGGTGTTCTTCCCACCACAGGAATGTTAAATGTTATAATATTATGGTCACTATTTCCAAGTGGTCCTCTTGGACCAGATCCTGCGCACCATTCAGGACTAAATCGAGAATTGCCTCTCCCCTTGTGGGTTCCTGTACCAGCTCCTCCAAGAAGCAGTCGTTTAAGGTATCAAGAAATTTTGTCTCTCAATCTCGTCTTGAGGTGACATGTACCCAGTCAAAATGGAGATAGTTGAAATCCCCCAATATTCTTTATTTTGATAGTCTCTCTAATCTCCCTTAGCATTTCATAATCATGAGTCTATTTACCGGAATGTGAAGGGCAATCGAACATCTATGTTTATGAGCCAAACTTTCAAGGAAATCCTTCTCTAGAAAAAGGAGGGAGAAAATCCAAAGGCAGAATTACATTTCTACAGCTTTATATGGGTTTTGAAGTTCCTAAAACTGACAGAGTACAGAGAAGGAATTATATTCCCCTTATTAAAAGAATGAAAAAACCCAACATTGATTTTGTCCTTCATCAGCACACACCAAAACCCAACTACAGAAAGGATGACTGTAGGGATTATCACACAACCATAAATCAAAGGGGATGTATTTATTAGAGTGACTTTGTTTGTTGTACGTGTGTGCTGTTTGTTGGCCTATACTGTTATTATTTTAATTTATGGGTTGTTGCTCTCCCCTCCCCTTTTTGCTTTTCTTGCTGGAGCCTGTCCACAAGTTTTACTCACGCCAGTTAAAATCAACATAATGAAATGTCATGGCCAGTTTCAATAGCTCCGCAAGGACATGAGGCCATGGTGCTGTCTGCCGTGCCGTCTGCAGCTCACTCCATAAAAACCGTTACGCGCCTCATTCTAATGGGCAGCTCTGCGCCTCCAGCTCCTTTTAGGTGGCAAAACATGAGGCAGGGCCATCAGTGGAGTAAGGAAGTGAGGGGCAATCGTAGAGCATCCTGGTGGAGCTGGCTAGTGCAAAGGGGGAGAGAGGGAAATGAGGGGATAATATTTCTAAGGCGGCTTTAAGAACCTGAAGTGTCATTGATTGAGAATAACTCCTTGCCTCAATTTTTACAAAATGGATCAGCCACAGTGGATCTCACGCTCGTCAGCTTGTTTTAATTCAAATATTTATTAAAATAGCAACAACCTATTTAGCCTGAATCAGTGAATGCTTAGTCACTAGTGTGTGCAGCAGGAGGAGTAGGGAAGGGGATTTCCAAAGGAGCCACTTGCAGCTCCCAAATTTTCAGATCTACATCTACTTCAGCATAATTTAGAGCAGTCTCAGGCTGCCCTGACTTGTATTAGCAGGTAACAACACCCTGCTACGGGAATGTGCAGATAATGAGATTTTATATTGTCAATTCTAGGTATTCAGTTTATACACTCGACCCCAAGAAATCATAAATGTTACTTACAATTCATGAGATTTAGGGGTTTTATTTGCCTCAGATTTTTAGCTCTCGGGGGGGGGGAGGGTGTCACATTTTAACTTTTTCCTCATAACCACGAAGATTAAACACTTTTTTTTTTTTAACGAAAACTAAAATTCTCTCTCGATCTCTGAAGTCCACGAGCAGGACTTTAAGAAAAACTCCGCATATTGCAGGACACCTGATCAAATCATGAGAACCAGTAGCACTGAAGATTCAGCCAGCTCCCTGCTAATGACAGCAAGGGCAGAATTACAAAAGAGAATCTGTCCCATTCGATTTAGATTATATCAAGAAATGTACAAATACAGTATACAAATCTCAATTTTTTTACAATTATTTGTTAATCCAGCTAAGTGATACATTGCAGTAAATATAAAAATGAAAATAGAAAACTTTTATTTACATTTAAGAAATTGAGTTGTATTCTAAACCATAGGATTGAGGCTAACTCATAGGATGAACTAGGATCTAGATAAAATCTCCACTAGCCATGTCATCACCATTCATGTTATGAAAAGAAATACAATGTGTATAAGGCGGAAAGTGCCTGCATTAAAAATAAACAGTGTAGGCTTACAGGAGAAAGGCTGGCAAGCTATGACAGTCTATGGTAATTGGTGCTCTTTTCATAGTACCTGGAGAATGTATGTCAGTTTGTGTAAACCTCTGGAAGACCTGGTTTAGTTTGGCCTTTATCTAGGTTATGTTGCTTTGCTTCTTTCTTCACTGTTTCTATTCAGTGTATTTTTCCTATACTTTCAATGTACATGTATCTCAAGTGCTATAGGGCAAGTTCTGTCAAATATATGGCCTAGTTTGTTCAATCTTGCATGTAGCATCATAAAACTGGCTGACTGCAGTGTGCTCATCAGGAGGCTACCCCTGAACTCCATTAGGTATATAATTTTGGGCAAGAGGTAGCCTTCTACTTTCTTGAGAGCCCCTTGTGATCTGCAGTGCCTGCAATACTATTCCTGAAACAAATCAAGGTGTTGGTTTTAATCCATCAAACCCAACAATGGTTTGGATTCTGGTTAAATGAAAAACCACCTCTCTCTCATTTACTACTGGGACAGTTGTCATTATTTCTCAAATCCATAGATTAACAGAGGAGGACTCAGTATTCAAACTCACTTCTTTTGATCCAGTAAAGACTCTTCATGACCTAGGTCAGGACTCTTTACCAGCCTTTCCACTGATGATGGCACAAGGAAGGTGTGAGAGGAGTACTTGGTAATTCTGATTGCACAAGTTATTGCTTTAATACTAGGGCTAAAGTTGGGCAAAAAAAATTGACAAACTTTTTTCCAGTGAAAAATACAGACTCGGTGACACCAAAATTGTTTAAACTGTATTTCAATTTTGCCAAATTCTTTTGGTTTAAAAAACTAAAAAACAAATAAAAAATATCTAAAATGCTTTGTCGTGACATCTTTAAAATCTCAGTTTTTCAGAGCTAACTAACTTTTCAGAAAACTGAAGGAAATTTTAAATAAAAAATATTAATGAATGTTCAAAATAGAAATGAAATGTTTAGTTTGGGCTTGAACAAATGTTTTGTTCAATCCAAACAAATTTTTCTTTTTTACTTTTAGATTCACCAAAATGGTCTACAAATTTTGCTTTGACCTTTCCTGATTTTTTTTTCCAACGTTTTGGAACAGTTGGGAAACCAAGCAGCTCTAATTGCTGCACCTCAGACACAAATCCCATCCACTGTAATACATAATTTATTTAATTACATAAGAACCCAGCAAATTGTGCGTTTAACTGTGCTTCGCTTCACTGTTCTTTTTTTACACTTAGAAGTGTGAACCTATGAGAGAATCAAAATAGCACCTGCTATTCATTCTGCATTATTAATGCCACTGGAGCCAAACATGAGCTAGATATAAGGTGCAATGTGTCATCGGTGATTGCAGACCCATCCCAGAAAATAGCAGGAGTTCTGAAGAGCCAGGCAGCTGTGGACCACCTGTGTGTTTAAGAAAGGAAGGAGACAGGGTGGTCAAGTCTAAATCTAAAGGAAGGCAAAAAGAGGGCAACAGCATTGGCCTTGCTCCTTTTCTTAGAAGTTTCCTAACAAAAGTTTCCTTTTCAGGATACAAAGCTAGAAGCAGGGAAAGTGAATGTTCTGCATGTGAAGAATAAATGTGTGCATGCATGGAGTGTGCGCTCATTCCAGGTTAGAAATAAATGTTACAGGTTTGGGGTGTTTAAGTTTTGCTTTTAAATATTTTGCTAAATCTCTTTCACTCACTGCTCTTTGGCAACCATATTCTTTGAGAAATGCTGATGATGTGGTATTTCTGGCCAAAACCAACACTGCTGGAAATTTTACAAAAAAGCAAGATCTCAAAAGATTTCCGGCACAACTATAGGGTCAAAGAAGTTTGAATAAGCAGCCGCATTAAACCACTACATATTTTGCAGAACACTTATATCTGTTTGAATTCTTGCACATAAAACATGACAGAGACAGGGATTTCATTTTCTGGGGTCCTTTCTCAGATATCTACATTATTTTTTAACAGCGCTTTCTACCAGCTAGCCACTTATCTTCTATGTCTCTTTGCATACTCTATATACACAAGAATAATCAACTGTAGCAAATGCAGTATCCACAAAAACATCCTGGGCGTGTGATTCCCTCCCATAGGATGGAAATCAGTAAATGGATATCTGTGTATTCATATCTGAATATTAATGACATCACAGGAGAAATTTTGGAAATCTTCTCAATCCATTGCTAACTTTGCCCATTTTGCAGTTGGCCTTCCCTGGATATCCTACATCACCTATCAGTCTCCTCACTGCTCTTCATCTGCTGCAATGTCTTGCCACTGTTCCTGCCCTGACAGCTTTCTTAGAACATTTCTGTGTGTCTGCCTAAGTTTGCACTTGTTGATTCCAGACATCAGCACCTGATTCTCTCCAACCATATTTCTAACATAGGCATTTGTTTCGGGGGCTGGTCCAGGAGATATTCAAGAGTTTTCACCAGCCTCACAGTAGCATAAAAAATATGGACAAATGCAATCTTTAATGCCAGTGGCATGCCTTCATTAGAATGACAATGCACACAGAAATTTGGGCAAAATTCAATTGAAGGAAAGATTCAGCCATGAGAATGTTACCGTTCAATGTTCCCTGCCTCCTTGCGGTATGTATGTATATATGAGATCTAAAGCAACTATTTCAGGGGACTGGACTCGATGACCTCTTGAGGTCCCTTCCAGTTCTAGTGGTCTAGGATTCTGTGATACCAGGAATTGGGAGTCACCAAATGAGATTCATAGGCAGAACAGTTAATACAAACAAAAGGCAGTATTTATTCACACAACACACAGTCAACCTGTGGAACTCCTTGCCCAAAGCCAAGACTATAACAGAGTTCAAAAAAGAGCTAGATACGTTCTCAGATGATAGGTCCCGCCAATACTGATTAGCCAGGAATGGTGTCCTTAGCCACGGTTTGTCAGAAGCTGGGAATTGATGATAGGGGAGGGATCACTAGATGATTCCCTGTTCTGTTCACTCCCTCTGGGGCTCCCAGCTTTGGCCACTGTTAGGAAATAGGACACTGGGCTAAGATGGACCTTTGGTCTGACCCAGTCTGGCTGTTCTCATGGTCTAATGAGAAAGAAGCTCTCCAGAACCACTCATCTCCAGAACCACTTCACTGATTTCTAATCCACCGTAGTAGCAGGAGAATAGAACAGTAATGACTTCACGTTGGAAAACATTCAGTATAGTTTTAGTTAACATGGGTTTGGGAGTTTGTTTATTTTTATTTTAAAGGGGTGAGTGGTTATGTTCTGTAGTGGCACCAGCAGCTACTGCTGCAGCATGGAACAACAAGAATATTTTTTGGTGGCACATTTAAGAAAACATGAATATAAGCCAACACATTCCACTCAAATGCCAAAGGGAAGGAAGCAGAACATGAGCAGCTGAGGCCGGCCTCTCATTTCTGTGCGCAGTGTAACCAGGCAGGGTGGGAAAATCAGCATTTGCTTTCAGGAAGTGCTAACTCGCTCTCTAATGAGCATTCTTCTCCAAAATGGAACAGACCATTTCCGAAGCCCTGCCCCCATGGGCAGCAGTGCCCAATAGCTCATCCCAGAAATGCTGGTCAAACTCCAAGGTCACTGATGATGGGAACATAACAGAGAGAAGCATGCAAATTGTGACATACGAAAAGTCACCATGCTCTTCTCTGCATGCCATTACCAAATTTTGTCCTCCCTCATTTCCTGACAAGATGCCAGGGAAAGTAGAAAAGAGCTTTGGCAATGGGAAGGTTTCCGTTTAGTGCAATGACAAGAGTTAGATGCATCTCACGCTGCCGGAGCTTCTAGAGGTCTTGATAGGGAGTCCCATCAAACATGCACTACAACCAAGGCTGTCGGTTCTCTGTGACAGTTCAGACATCTCCTCTGGCACCAATACAATGGAATTGTATAATCAAAATTAACTAGCTCTATGGCATTTCTGCACCTTGTATCAGTGAGTGCTTATTCTAAAAAGAGCTAGAAAAACAGTGTGTAGTGAAAGGCCTCATTTACATCCAGATTAGCAGGAATAGCTTTAAATATGGTTTGAAACTGGTTCAGGTTGCTATAATTTAAATTGAGAATAACTGTTGTAAAATAACATTTACCAATTACATTCCAATCCACAGCTGGCAGGGACCGAAGAAGAGGCAGCAATGAATGGATCCCATTCCTCTGGAAATCCCAGTTCAATTACCAATTTGCTGTTCAGCTTTCAGAAAGTTAATTACCCTTGCAGAGCTTTGCTCGTTACATGGAGACCGAGGAGTGTGTTGCAGTGACGGGACTGGACTAGGATTCAGAAGATCTGGATTCAACTTCAGGCTTGGCTATGGACAGCCTGTGTTGACCTGAGCCAGAGATGTTCCTCGGGTTCCCAGCTATAAAATGGGGACAAGAACACTTCCCTAACTCACATCTCACATTCATGCGGTAATGATAATTCCACGAATGTTGTGCAAGTGTCGGATAATATGATAATAGGGCCATGCAGGCACATTAACTATGATAAAATTGACATTGATTACTTCAAATAGATTCACAAAGATTAATTAATGTTAAGTGCTCGTTTGCTGATTCGCTCGTTATTATTATTATTAGATCATGTCAGCCTGGACTGATTTTAAACCAAGTGCTCTGACTCCACTGGATTGGGGGCAGCACTGAAGTGTAGACAGGGCTGATATATCCAACTCAGCATTACCGTCCTCAGGAGCAACCTCAGATAAACATCGCAGGCCAAACTGTCGCCAGCCACTGCAGAGGCGCAGAAGTGGCAATGGGAAGTAGCCAAGGGTTTGTGGTGCTTACACTACTGAGCACAGATGCTCCTTGCTAGCGCCTCAGCCCGAAGGGGCAAGAGGAACAGGAGACAGGTGAGGTCCCGGTCATGCAGCGGAGGGGGCTGGCCACACTGCCCCTCTTTGCAAGGACTCTGCTTTGGCTGTTCCCAGGCCCACCAGAAGGTTTTGATACTGATCATTGGCATTGCACACCCCAAAGGGACTACGCAGGCAAGAGAAAAGGCAATGTTCCGAATCCTCCCCAATGAATGGAAAATTCCTTCCTGAACTAGTCTATGAAGCAGGTCTGCCAACAGGAGTGGGGAGGGGCAAAAGGGGCAGGTCTCCGGGGCCTAGCAATTCAACAGGG
Organism: Apalone spinifera; assembly: GCA_030068395.1. Classification (NCBI taxonomy): domain Eukaryota; kingdom Metazoa; phylum Chordata; order Testudines; family Trionychidae; genus Apalone; species Apalone spinifera. The sequence goes on along the minus strand of JANRFK010001785.1, from coordinate 40,134,748 downwards.
CCTGGGGCTCTGCAGCTGTGGTGGCGGTCAGAGCCCTGGGCCCTTTACATCGCCGCCGGAGCCCCACGTGGTGCACTCCAGGCAGTGCTGAGGGCTGCCAGGCAGCACTGAGGCAGCCTGAGAGAAGCTTGCCCCAGCCCCATCCCTTCTGGGGGTGCAGAGCCGGGGGCCTCTGCTTTGATCAGAGGCCTGGAGAGTCTGGTGGCCTACTGCTACAAAGCCACCCCTCCCCTCAAGATCCACTTGTGCAATGATGCCTCAGGAAACCATTTCATTTCTCTCTCCTCGCTGCTGTGGGAGAACAGGGGAGGAAGTAGGCGGCCACCCTAATCTCTTTCTCCTTACACATTGTTCTCCCTCCTCTGGCTTTGCCTTTTTTGGCAGTTTGCTCTTTAAGACAGGGACTGTGTCTGCTGGGCTTGGAGCAAGCCAACCACATCCTGATGGCACCAAAAATCAAATGAAGTTCTGGAATGGGTTGGAAATGAAGAGACAGAAAGAGTGGGACCACAGGAACAAGACAGAAGATTAACCATCAGGTGCTTCCAGGATCTATACTAAGATCAGTGCTTAATACATTTACTCAGTACATCCCAAAACTACATTAAGACATTACAATTGCAAAGTCAAGCACCCAACGGTTAGGAAAGGCCAGAATTAAGGTTGTTATCCAATCCCTGCACCCTTTAATTCCTGTTCTTGCCCCCTCTGCTCCTCTCCACCCTGTGGATCCTCCAACATTCCCCCTGTCCAGTCCCCTCCCCTTATGTCTCTCCACTCTGTGTTCCAATGTGGCCTCTTCTTCCTTTCTTCCATGCTTCCTGGGCATCCTAGGGGAGCCCTGAGAACACAGGGCAGGGCAGGCAGGCTTCCCCTGCCAGGAAAAACAATTACAGGGAAAGTCCAACTTAGCTCCTGCAACAAAGCCCTGGGTTGAAGCATGTCCAATGCAAGTGAAATCTTTGGAGATGTTATCTCCCAAACTTTAAGAGGTGTCTACTGAGCTTGTGCAAACAGATTTTTTTCCTGAAATTTATAACATGGCCAAATTTGGGTGAATTTTAATAAGGATAGCAAAAGGCACATCCCTGAGATCAGGATGACTGACACAGCACACACACCCCGCTAAACTTCAAGTCCTTGCTTGAAAGTCCAGTGGTCTTAGAGCTTCTCAACTAAACAGAATTTTTTAACATGGGCAAAACAATGTATTTTTCCTTGAATACATTCTTTGAAACAGCTGAACTATTTAGCTGATACTTCAAACAAATAATCCGAGGCAGACACTTGGCATGGGAAATTTCAGACCAAACAATAAAGTTTGGCAAAGTTATAAACAACTGAAAACAGGGCCTTATAATGCAAAATGTCATGTGACCTTAACTATAGGCAGACTACCAGCTCCACCTACTGTTATTTAGAAATGGGATAAATAGCTAAGTGGCAAAATTTGTGAATGATACTACATTGTCTAGGACAATCAAAAGTAGAGAAAATTGTGAAGAAAGGCAGAGGAACCTAACTAAACTAGAAGATTAGGAAGCACAATGGCAGAGAAATTTAATGCAGATTAGTAAAATGGGATGCATATTAGGAATAACTCAAATTATTTCTTCCACATATTGGAAGTATCTAAATTAAATATAATTGTTCAGGAAAGAGAGCTAGGCATCAAATCAAGAACTCCTATTTACCCTCACATAACATGAGAAATAAAGAACATCTAATGACATTGGTAAAAGGATGCAATTCTTCTTTGTACAGACAAATAACTTTTGGAACTTAATTGCCACAAGAAAGCTCTGAAGTCAAGAGCTCATCAAGATGCTTTTATTAATAATAAAAGCATCCAGAGTTAGATTAGATACTATAAAACGTATATGGGATATAAATCTTCATGCTTCAGGGTATAAGGACACAGCTAACTACCTAGGGTCAGGAAGGTATTTTCTACATGGGCAGACTATTCTTTAACTGTCCATTATAGAAATTCTTGCATTACTGGCCTCTATCAAGAGAAGGGGTTCTAAGCTACAAGGACCATAGATTGGATCTATTATGGCAATTCCGTTTGGGCTATCAGATCTATCTTTTATGCTGACCTAAGACTGAAAACTATCACAGTGTACATCATATTGCATATATCCTGCACTTACAGAACTGAGCTGCTAACCATAGAGCAGCAATGAAGCAGACATCCCTTTGGCTCATCAGACAGATCAGAATAGAGAAAGCCACAATTTCTACTGGTAAATGTTCATTATGTATATTTTGGTAGCCTATAAAGGCCTCAATCATTGGATCATAGAATCACAGAATCTTAGGGATGGAAGAGACCTCAGGAAGTCATCGAGTCCAGCTTCCTGCCCAAAGCAAGACCAAACGCAATTCAATCATCCCAACTAGGGCTGTGTCAAGCCAGGACTTAAAAACCTCCAGGGATGGAGATTCCATGCTTTTCTCTCTCGCCAGAAGAAGTTAGTCCAATAAGAGATATTACCTTCCCCATCTTGTGTGTCTAATATCCTGGGAGCAACACAGCTGTAATACTGCATACAATTACAGAAGTTGGGTATGTTACATCAGCCCATACAACCTTTTATTAACCAAACTTATAATCTCACAAAAACCCAGTTGTGACAAAATGTACTTTCCATAAACCCATGTTGTTTGGCATCAGTTATACTGCATTCTTTTCATTCTTTTTTAAAATCTTTTTTAAAACATTATTTTCCTAGAACTGATGTTTGGCTTACAGTCCTATAACTATTGAGGCCTTCTAATTTACTCTTTTAAAATATTGGCGCATTAGCTTTCCTCCACTCCTCTAGAACTTCCCCAAGTTCCAAGACTTATTGAAAATCAATACTAACAGGCCAGAAAGCTCCTCAGCCCGCTCCTCAAAAACTCTTGCATGCAAGTTATCCAAACATGCTGTAAAATATCTAACTTCAGTAGCTACTGTTTAACATCTTCCTTCATGGCTGCTGGAATGGAAAGTGTTTTGTCATCATATGATACAAATACATTGTCTGGCTTTCTCCCATATACAGAATATAAGCGTTTAGTGAATACGTATTTATTGCATTTTTTTACATAATTAACAGCTCTTCTATTTCCATCTACTAATGGATCAATGACATTGTAAGATTCTTCTTGTTCTTAACATACTTAAAAACTCCTTTTTATTGTTCCTATCTTTCCTGGCCAGGGATTTCACTTGGTGTCCTTTTGCATTCCTTATCAATTTTCCACAATTCCTAGCTTCTAGTTTATATTAATTGCTATCAGCTTCTACTTTTTTTCATTTGTTTATATACTATCTATTTCTTTGTTTATTTTGTATAACTGCTTTCACTTCCCACCTAAGTCCAAATTTTTTTTTACCCATTGTCACATTCTCTCTCAGCTGTGGCTTTTGGGGCCTTTAATAAAATGCTCTGAAACAGTTCTGAATTACTTTTCTGATTTTTTTGTTTAAATGCTCTTTCCCAGCTGATTTGTCTCAATTGTTTTCAGATTTGTGCAATTGGCCCCTTTAAGGCACCAAGTTACTGGTTTGGGCTATATTGTTTTTTCATGTAACAAATGTAATCAAGTCATGATCATCTGCACCTGTACAACTGCCCTTTTTTAGTTCTGTGACCAATTCCTCTTTATCTGTCAGGATAAAGTCGAATGTAGAACTCCCCTGGGATGAATGCAACATTTTTCCAGTTCAGAAAGTGTCATCTATAATTTTTAGGATGTTCTAGTGCTGGCAACAAAAGGCTACAACATGTCACCCTGACTGAAGTTCCCCATGAACATGCAGCTTCTTTTTTTTTTTTTGCGCGCACACATACACACACAATAGGTACTTAAGGAGCAGGTTATCCTTTTCCTTAGTGTGTTTCGATGGTCACCTACTAATGCCCCATCTTGTGCTTTATCTCTTGGAACACCGATCCACAAGCATTTGCTTCTGAGTTGTTAGTGACTTGACAACAGGTAACAGACGTTGCTTTCCATCCCACTCATGCACAATTCCCACCAGGTTTCAATAATACCAGCTACATCAACTTTATGCTCATAAATGAACATTTCAGTTCCTCCTATTTATTTACCTAGACCCCTCACATTGGTAGGCAATTAAAGAATATCATCTCTGTGTCCCTTGGTCTCTTGATTAATTTTGTTTTCAACATCTTGATTTTGTACTAAATGAGGATTCGTTTGTTCCTACTTTCTACCCAGCATTCACGTGGCACCTCAGTAGGCTCAGACCCATTTTACAGCTCAAGAAGTTGAGGCAGACAGAAAAGTTAAGTAAGTTTTCCAAAACTACAAAGGGGAGCATACATCAGACACTCCTTGCTTTTGGGCAGGATCACAGTTAAATTTTTAATCAGTGAGATCCTAAACGTGGTAAGGTCTACACTAAAACTGGAAGGCGTATATTTTAGCCTGAGGAGACACACTCAAGCTAGTTGTGATCCCACTGGTAGGGGAACAATAGAGTATCTGTGGGGGCATGAAGGGGCCAGTCTCTCCCAGCTCGATGTCATAGGCAGGTATTTGGGCAGCTAGCGCCACTGTCTGCCACAGCTACACTTCCACACAGCTAGTGCGGCTGTGTCCCCAAGCTGTCTTCCAGCTCAGGTGCAGACATACCTAGAAAGGAGCATGGGGAAGTTCCCCAACCAGAAATCAATGGAGCAGTGTCAATTCATGTCAGCTGAGGCTAACGATAAAGCTAACAGAAAATAGAGACGGGGCCTGGTTACAGATGTTGCGTGCATTTTCCTGGGAAGCAGCCGATCCTTCTGTATGGTGAAGATGCGACAGCTTGAGGTGCATTGCACAGCTGAAGAGACAGAACTCTGCTGTTTTCCTTGTGAGACAAGGCTGGAGGTGAGAACCGAAGTGGTGTCGGTAAATGTCCCCACCTACAGCAGGGCTCCCTCGTGCTGCTGGTAATCCACTCAGGTGCTCAACGGCGGAGCCTTGAGTTTTCACGGATTTATGTCCTGCTCTGAAGACGGTTCTGTGTGTTTCACGGCTATTGTCCTCACTGAGTCCCCTTCATCATTGAAATTATCAACAGTGGAATTACATTGACTCAGACGCCTCTGCAAGAGGAGGCTCTAAGATACAAAGCCACGTACTGACATATTTGACTTGAACAGAGAAATTCAGAGGCAAGGTCGTTTCCCTCAGAGCCTTTACTTTGGTTCAGTGCTGATGGTCTTTTTATTTAATTTTCTCTCTCTTCTTTTATGTTAACACAAAAGAGAAAAAGGCAGGAAAAGCCTTTAATCATCCCCACATGTCCTGGCATGGATTCAGGTGCCTTCATTTAACTCAGTAGCCTGGTGTTTCTTGGCTGCCTGCAGGTGCATCAAAGTGTACTAAATATTGAAACGTCTTGGACGCCCTCCCTGCACTCTCATAGCTCCGCTGCGTGTTTGAAATGAGGGTACCTGAAAGCATTTATGGTGCACTGGAACACGGCAAGCGGCAGCTATGCTCCTCTGGAGACCGAGGCTCCCACTTTGTACTACATCCCATCACAATGATGGTAGGAGTGAAATTATGTACTACAGGACACAGGAGCCCTAACAACAAGTCTTACAATGATCTTGGGTGGGATTCCCAAAAGTGCTTGGGTGACTTAGAAGCACAAGTCAGACTGACTTTCTGTTTTCTCATCAGAAGACAAACTCATTTCCCCTCAGTGGAGAACATCCCCACTGCCACAATAAACAATTCAAAAATAAAATAAAATACATTCTAATTCCCACTGTAACCCACACACCTTTTGGGTCTGGTGTACTACCCTGTGAAGTGGCACTTACACTCCATGCAGAGAGAGGAAGAATGAGTGTGCTCTACAGCCTTAGCTGAGATTGACCACTGTCAATCAGTCATTCCAAACAGCATTCCTCTCTGTATTTGCTTGGCTTCCTTGATTCAGGTAAGTACAATACATGGGAAACAGTTACAACGAAACCCATGTTAACCCTCCCCTATCCTGTGAGACAGTCCCAAGAAGTCTCCAAGCAGTGTACAGTGACCTGTACTAAGTGACCACTTAACTAATATAATCAAAGGCAACCAAGAACTGATGTCAGATATAATTATTCTCTCCCTTAAGAGTGTGGACAAATTCAATTAGACTTCAGTGTGTATAGTAGATGCAGAGTTTGTACATAGGAGATTCTGCACTTGGCATACTTCTGTGTTCAGTTTTAAGCACTCCCACTGAAACCAGATGACAGCACTATTATTCACTAATCATTCTAAGCACAAAGATAACTTGGGAACTCGTAAGTTTTGAGGTCTAGTCCATTGATGCAGGGGTTTAGGGTTGTTGCATAACTCTCAGATCAAACCTGTCATTACAGCTCTAATTTTAGCACATAAATCCAGTAAAATCTTCCTACATATCTTGACTGTCCATTAAAACACTTTCAGCTTCTCTGATTGTAAATGAGATTCCAAAGGTGTCAGTAAGTGTCAATCTGATGGAGAATAGGAAACCACAACAAAAACTTTCAAAACCTAGATATGGATCCCATAGACCACTCAAGGTCACTTCTTCTAAACCTTTTAAAATTAACACAGCTTTTCACTTTAGGCCTGGACAAGTCTTTTCCCAATGAACACAACCGAACACATTTTAAACAGGAACCATTAATGGAAAAGCCAAACTTATTTTGTTTCCAATGGAGAAAATAACTTTCTGTATAATATGTGGTGTCTCACCCACCACATCAGATTGTCACTGTGCCCTGTTCAAATGGGTGTCTAGTACGCCACCTGAAGTAATGTGCTATTCCGACATGCTCTGCAAAGGTAGAGGGTTGGGCAGCAGTACCAGTTCCGTCAATTAATTGTGCTGAGTGGCAGGCTCCAGGTTCAGGACACAGGGAGACCCCTGGCTCAGAAGAAATCCATATGAAACACAGCTGAAGACCAGCAAGGATAGCTGGGTTTCACAGCTTGTCTAAAACTAAGAGGCTAAAGGATTGTAGCCATTCCTTTCTGGAGCATTCCTAGCAACCCTTCAAGCCTGATTCTTTTCTGCTGCCCTTTAAGTACACCAGCTCCATCACTAGCCAAACCTGAGTCTTTGGTGGAGCTGTCCACTGGCATTGAGGAGCGGTTGCTTTATGCACCGGTGGCCTGAGTATTGTGAACTCTTTTGTCCCCCCTCAAGTGCATACACTTTCTACCTGGTATTGCTAGCTGGGAAAGGATCAACTGAATGGGTGAAATCCTGACTCCATGAAGTCCATGGCAAGATTCTGACTGACTTCATTGAGGACAAGGATTTGGTCAATTTTAAATGATCCGTGCACAAACGAAAGTGGTCATAGCAGCTGTTACTATTAGCTATTTTAAATATCTGACTGTAATGCACACTCTTGTCATTACCTTGTCTCCCCAAAATACCCAGACTAACTTTATCTTGTGCACATCTTGGTAGCATAAAGATTTCCTTAACTAGTTTGAGTATTTTCCCTAAAAACGTTCCATACACTTTAAGGAAAAGTATTTTTACCTCACAACTCTACCCTATTAACTGGAAAACTATTGAGATGTGCAATTTTCTTCTCAGTGCCTTTGCTGATAGCTCTAACAGTCGTTAGAACAGCTCAGACACAATACCCTATTTGACACTCAAGGGCCCACTAGAAAGACAGAAAACATGTGTTCTAAGCAGCTTTATTTCTCCTCTCCTGTGGGTGTGTGAGGCTGAGAACACATGTTGATTTTGGTCCTTTGTTTGGGGTCTTAGGTTTTAGCAAATATTAAAACACATTAGTAACTGTACAAATGTAATTTAAACCACAGTGACTCTTTATTGTCTTTATCCTGTCTAACTTGGCAACATAGCCACAGTCTTAGAAGTTTTACAGCTGATTTAAATGAGAGCACCATTAAGCCAACACTTTTCATATTTTATATCACTTTGCTCTAGTTATAATTGATATGTGTAGATATAATGCATACATTGTCTCATATACTAGGGATGTTGATTATTTTATCCAAATTGACATTCCTATACATCTTCAACGCAAATCTCTGTGCAAAGATCAATAACCCAGGCGTTGGGGAGAAGGGAAGAATTTGACCCCGGATTCTCTCACATGGCTATTATACACGAGAAAAGTTGATGGGTAGTCCAACCAATGCTGCTAACCCTGAAAGTCTCAATAACAGGGCCTATGAGCAAATTATTATCTGTGACAATCTCTTGAAGCTTTTCTTGGTTTGCTTTTACATCAAATATCCTAATGATGTCTAACATCACAGGCAAGACAGACCATGTACTTCCACTCAAAGCGCCTTCATTGGGCTGCAGTTCTGAATTCACTCAGACGGAGCTGTATTGTCCACTTCATTCCTGCTTTGTAGAAGTCTCCTCCAGCCAGGCGATACGCAGGGTATCGCAATGCAGCACGCCAGACAGGCTCTGGAAACCCTTGGCCCAGCTGCTCATTAGCACCACATTAGTCTGCAAACTCCGAGCAAAACGCCTCGTTCAAGTTGCTCTTTCTTGATGTACTTGAATGGTCCTGTGAATTTATGGCAGGCTAATGTGGAGCACAGCACCTATTTATGAGTTGATCATTTGTACAAAGCCCCCTCAAAGCACTGACGGTTCCCATTCGACCAGGAGCTGCACTTACACTGCTCGGAGGGCGACAAAGCCAAGTGTGTGAAAGTTAAAAGCATTAATAAAAGTGTGACTTATAAATTACTTCATCTTTGTCACCCCTTTTGAAATAGGGTGAGCGAGGCCAGGGTAAATTTATTTTTTAAGTGCTTTCTGAGACCTGCAGGGGTCAGGCTGGAAACGCTGTACTCTATAAATCATTCAATGCGTATCTGATAGATGCTCGTGCATCGTAACATTAACAAATATTGATTTATTTAGCATTTGCAACTGTTTATAGCTAAATAGACATGATAATAGTTAAGCAGAAAAGACACTAACTCAGGCTAAGGCAGCCTGGAAACTCCCTATTTCACGAGGAAAGAGCAACCAGTTCTAGTCCATCGTCCCGGTCAGTGCCTGTTCAACGCGCATATGAAACCGGGGGAGAATTAATAAGGAGACATGGTTTGCAATGTCTACAGTCTGCTAAGAACACCACACTATGTCTCTGTCATGTCTCAATCCTACAGACCAGGGGTGGGGAACCTACGGCCTAAAGCCCCCGATTTACCTGGATCTGGCCCCCCGAGGTTCAGGGCTCCTCTCTCCCCTAGCACTGGGGAGCCTGCATTGATGTTCCAGCCACCTCGCCACACCCCACCAAGGGGCTGGAACACAAAAATTTACTAGCCTGTCCCCACCCTCCAGGCTGTGGTGTGTAAGGGGAATGTGGGGAGGGTCTTTCTCCTCAGTCAGGGGCCACGTCAGGGAGGTTTTGTTTGGCTTCTGTTTTGTGTTTTTCGGGGGGGGGGGTATTTTTAGTTTGCTTCTCTCGTGTGTGGCCCCCGACTGATTTTTCTGTGGATGGTTTTTAGGGATTCAACCAGAAGAATGCTGAGGATTGTAGCCTTTGGGTAACGGAGTCCCCTGCCACCTGTAGCACAGGAGCATTAATTATATCTTGTGGGCTCCCAGGCTGCTCCAGTCACAGCGGTCACCAAAAGCTCGTTTCTTCCACCTGCCCCCTAAAATGACGAGTGTGGCCCTTTCTTTCAGGTGCAGATCTTGTGACACGGGTCTAACCGGCGTAAACATTGTTCCAAAGGTAAGCAAGCAAGGGCTGGCAGATGGCATTGACCTGTGACAGGTCTTTCTCTTTGGAGCCTGTTTCCTCTCTCGGTCGGCAGGGCCTAGGTATCGGAGGAGGGGCAGGCAGAACATTCTACAGAAAGAATGGGGGAGATGACGGTCAGCAGAGGTGACCACAGGGATGACTATGGTGAAGAAAGAAGTCTTTCAGCTATTTTGATTATTGAATTTGGTGCAATGTTTTAGAGTATGTTTTACAATTAGTAAAAGCACCCAGAACAGTTAGAAGAGAATTATAAGAAATCTCATTAACATAATACAGCCATCCTGAGTCAGTCCCAATATCCTGTTCATCTATCCCAATATCCTGTCTTCCGACAGCAGCCAATACCAGTGCTCCAGAGGGAATGAACAAGTGATCCATTTTTTGTCACTCATTCCAAGTGTCTAGCAAACAGAGGCTAGACACACCATCCCGACCCATCCCTGGTTAATAGCCATTGATGGACCTATCGTCTATGAACTTTTCAAGTTCTTTTTAAAACCCTGTTATACCCTTTACAATATCCTCTGGCAAGGAGTTCCACAGGTTGACCGTGCATTATGTGAAGAAATACTTCCTTGGTTTAAGCCTGCTGCCTATTATTTCCATTTGATTAGTCCTAGTTCTTGTGTTATGAATAAATTGCACTTCCTTATCTGCTTTCTCCATACCAGTAATGATTTTATAGACCTCAGATTCCCCCTTAGTCAACTCTTTTCCATGCTGAAAAGTCCCAGTTTTATTAATCTCACCTCATACAAAAGCCCTTCCACACCCCAATCATATTTATTTCCCTTTTCTGAACCTTTTCCAATTCCAATAGATCTTTTTCGAGATTGGGCAGTATTCTCATGCAGTATTCAAGGTGTGGGCATACCACAGATTTACAGAGGCAATATGATATTTTCTGTCTTATTATCTATCCTTGCTTAATGATTTCCAACATTCTGATGCCTTTTTTGACTGTCACTGCATATTGAGTAGAAGTTTTCAGCGAACTATCCACAATGACCCCAAGATCTCTCTTGAGTAGTAACAGCTAATTTAGTCCCCATAATTTCATATGCGTAGTTGGGATTATGTCTTCTAATGTGCATTACTTTGCATTTATCAACATTGAATTTCATCTCCCATTTTGTTGCCCAGTCATCCAGTTGTGTGTGATCCTTTTGTAGCTCTTCACAGTCTGCCTGGGTCTTAACTATCGTTAATAGTTTTCTCTCATCCGCAAATTTTGCCACCTCACTGTTTACCCCTTTTTCCAGATTATTTATGAATATGCTAAATAGGACTGATCCCGGTATGGATCCCTGGAGAACACCTCTATTTACCGCTTTCCATTCTGAAAATTGAGCAGTTATTCATATCCTTTGTTTCCTATCTTTTAGCCCGTTTCCAATCCATGGGAGGACTTTCCCTCTTACCCCATGACAGCTAATGAGGAAGTCAAGTTTTCCTATGACCCTCTTTGCACATTTTTTTCCTTCAAGCAATTTAAATACAAACTGTGCCATTCCCCATCACCTTTAAAAAAACATAACAAAACAAAACCACAAGTGCCAAGCCTTTTCTTTATTAATTAATTAGAATATATGAACTGGTAGATCTGATTTCCATTCAGGGCTACCAAATCTTCACATCTAAATACATGAATGAAGAAAAGTAATGTATTGTTACCATAATGTTCTGCCCTGGAAGATCTGTATGTACTTATTCACAGACCTGTCATGAGAAAACTAAGTGAGTTCTTCCAGTGTGAAAATAAAGCCAAACATGAAATTTGAAAACCAAAGTGAAGCAAATAAGAACCATTCATAATAAAACCCTGTGCTTGCAAAAGAGAAACACTCCCTTTCAGAGAGCACATAACATCACTTGACTCCTCTAGTTTCACCCCTTGGCATGAGGAGCTCCCCCTAAGAAAAAAAAGCAGTAAGTCCCTTGCAAAAACAAAGCCTTCACAGAGGCACAAAGCCCAGTTTAAGCTGCACTGCCCCACAGTAGTAGCCCCCGGACTGAAATGGGTCAAGCCAAGTTGCTCAGAGACACCAGTAAGAACAGCATGTGTGAAAAGATGTGCATGGCTACCGTGTGTCAGTTTGGCGCCCTGAAGTCTATTAATGCCTTATTTATTTAGCAGCTCAGGTAGTTCTTCCATTGTACATGGCAGCGCTAGAGTCAGTCTCACTGTAACCAAATGTGGCTCACTTTTTTCCCCCCAATCGCTTTTCTTTTTTTACCAGCTTTTGTTCACCTCTTTCCTTATGAGTGCAGGTGGGAGGCCTTCACAAGCGGCCTCTGAAGAACGCCATCCAATAAAGGAAGAGATCGTTTAAGGCACATGCAGAAATGCACGCCAAACATGACTTCAAATTAATCCCAACAAGTAAACGGTTCACCCACCATTGGCAGGCAGCTACCTCTGTGAACAGAAGAGCAGCAGGATGGTGCAACAGGGGGGAAATAAGCAAAGAGAAAGGAAAAGGTTTCTTAGAAACAGTCTGTCACATGATAAACTGCAGTTGCCTCAGTCCCCCTTCCAGGAGCTTCAGGGCAGGCAGGACAGGAGCCCACCGCTGGGTTGGGTACCAGAATTCTTTTTATCAGAGTGAGGCCCCCTGCACCAGGTGCTGTACTTGAGAACACCCTTAATACCAAAGTGAAAGGCGTAAAATAGCAAATGGGAGCCACCAAACAAACAAAGCCGTGATGAATGTGAGAGGACGATTTCACTCCAGAGAAGACGAGGGTGTGCCTGGACCAGAGAAGAAACTGTCTGAAAGAAATGAAATAACCAGACGGGGCTTTTTCTTTTCTCCTTCAAATACAGGTTTTCTGGTCCAGTACAGCTGGGAGGGAGATCTCCAAAAAGCTGGAGAGTAAAGTGGCAGAAAGAAAGCCGGGGGTGAGAACCACAGAAGATGAAACAATATCTTTAAGGTAAGTGTAGCACTTGTGTCCCAGCAGACTCCAGGACTGCATCTGCAGGGACTGTGTCCGTTTTACAGGGCTTTGTCAAAATGCGCATTCTGTTGCTAACAGCGGCCTTGCAGATCCGCACCGGCGATTACGCACACCTCCTCAGCACAGAGCGGAGAGATGCCAAGTGGGGCTGCTATGCCATGACACTAGAGAATGAAAACAGGCCTTTTAGCTTTGTAATCCTCACTGATGCAATGCCAGAGTGACTACGTCGTGAATAATGCACTGTGCTCAGGGACGTGGATGGTCCTGGAAAGGGATTTTTTAGGGTCTCCTGTATTTGTAAGGTGTGCTCCAGCTTTTCCTATGGATGTTTGATAATCCCTCTGGCTGACCCTCTTTGTGACCTACCGAACTCTTTGCTGCATTTCAGAGTGAATTCCAAAGCTGTGCAAAGGATGAATGGAACACACGAGCAGCCCGAGGGTTTCTATGGAGAAAAGGCATATTTGGCTGAGGATCAAATACACGGGGCTGAACGGCCACCCGAGCAGGCTCTCTATTGACTAGCAGGTTGGCTTTTTTGTTGGGTTTTTTTGGTTAAATAATGGAAATTAGGGTAGATTTTCCTTGCTGGTTTTGCTCTGCCAAGAGAGCCTGTGGCTTAAAAGACAAGTGCTGCTGAAGTTCATGCTAGCTTCCTGCTGCCCGTCATGCCCACATTCGCATCAGAGGAGTACATGAGCCATAACTCAGGTTGTTCTAGTTATTAATTTAGATCTTAAACCATAAGAAGAGGCCGTCGTATGAGCTCTAGGGGCCCAACCAATTAATATTATAACCTAAGACATGACAGTTTGGAGAAACCCTCTCTGGGACCCAACGCCGCGTATCACTTAGCCCCTCCGGCAGTCTTGATGCTGCGGTTTGATCAGTGGGTGTCAGGCATCCCTGACTGAAGGCAACAGTAACATTTACCTCCATCTCTCTGCTGCTGCTTGGCTTGTGCCTCTCGTGCAGCTCCTCCCTGGATAGAACACAGACAGAATTCTTTCTCCACAGAAAGGGAGACACCGTCCCCTCGTCCTCTCCCACTGGTACTTTCAACGATGGGGGAGAAACAGCCCCCCAAGAGCTGTCTCTCTAGGAGCTCTGCTGATCACTTCTGGATTTACCCTCACTCCAGAGGGTACCCCACCGTGCCCTTTCTGCCTTTCCCTGGCTTTACTGCTTGCTTGTGGGTGCCGCCTATCATCGCTGTGCTGGAGCTTGCAGAGTCGAAGGCAACTAAGTAAAGAAAAAAGGCAAATAATGGAAAATAAAGCAGAAAATCTCATGGAAGGGACTACAAAGATAAGGGATCTCTGATCCTCATGTGCTGCTGGGGGGGAAAGGACATTCTGGAGCTGAATCCAGTGGTGGGCCCCTATCACCCAGATGTATGGACAGACCAAGTGCTAGGCCTTGGAATGGAAATACTTAAGCTGGGAGGTACCTGAACCAAATGTATTCCCCCGGCTTCAATGATGGATTTTTCTAGCTAGCTGAGATACCATGGAGTGGCCTAAACAACTGGTTCCCAACAGCAGTGTTAGAATTCACAAGCACTGCCATGTCAAACGAATACATGTGTAGGTAGCAGGGGTGGGGCACCTTTTTCGGATCGGGGACCGCTGACCCACAGAAAAACCAGTTGGGGGCCACATAAGTGAGAAGCAAAAAACCTGAAAACAAGCTCTCACTGAGGTGGCCTATGAGGAGAGGCTGAGGGATTTGGGTTTGTTTAGTCTGCAGAAGAGAAGAGGGAGGGGGGATTTGACAGCAGCCTTCAACTTCCTGAAGGGGGGTTCCAAAGAGGCTGGAGAGAGGCTGTTCTCAGTAGTGACAGATGGCAGAACAAGGTGCAGTGGTCTCGAGTTATGGTGGGAGAAGTCCAGGTTGGATATTAGGAAAAACTATTTCACTAGGAGGGTAGTGAAGCACTGGAATGGGTTACTTAGGGAAGTGGTGGAATCTCCATCCTAGAGATGTTTAAGTCTCGGCTTGACAAAGCCCTGGCTGGGTTGATTTAGCTGGGATTGGTCCTGCCTAGAGCAGGGGGCTGGACTTGATGACCTTCTGAGGCCTCTTCCAGCTCTATGGTTCTATGATTCTATGTGGCCCCTGACTCAGGAGAAAGACCCTCCTCTAGCACACCAAAGCCTGGGGAGCAGGCAGGCAAGTCGAGGTTGTATGCTCCAGCCTCAGGTGGGGCTGAAGCACAACCGTGGGCTCCCCAATACTGGGGGGGGGCCCTTGAGTCTTGGGGGCTGGATCCAGGCAAGCCACAGGCCACATCCAGCCCCCAGGCCTGAGGTTCCCCACTCTGGTATATAGTATCTTGCAGAGCAATTTTGCATGTACATTTTCACAACAAAACCGCCAGTGGCCTCAAACAACAGGCATAACTATTCCCCTAGATGGAGATAATCCCATGTTCATGGAGGCACGTGTGAATGTTGGCACACACTTACAGATTAATTTGCCTGCAAGTCCTTGTGAAAATCTAGTCTTCTGTAGGAGAAAAAAAGGCACAGAAAGATCGTTTGGTGGAACAGAGCCCTTAGGAGCTCAGCCATCCTAATGTAGAGTTATTAAATAACAACAATGGACTGAAAGTTTCATCTGTACAATAAAGAATTTTGGAACAGAAAACAAAAAACAAAACAAAAAGAAAAATTGACCTGCAATACTAACAGTAAAAGCTTCCCATGCAGCTGGCATTTCTGGTTCTATTTTCCATATACTTCAAAAGAGCAGAATTAAAACCTGGTTTACATCTGAATATCAAAGTTAAATCAAATTGCTCTCAGGTACTGGTAAAATTCCACATCTATTAAACAATACACCAGCTGGTTATGAAAACGCCTCATTCTACTTGGGGGAAAGAGTGGTGTAAGCGTAACGAGAAGAAAAACATGTTTAATGAATTACACATCCCAAATTTAAGAAATGTAGATGAACTTCAGTACAACGTCCATTTGCTTTCTCAGGATTTGCAGTAAATCCTTTGCAGAGAGCCCTTTCACCATTGCAAATGACAGGGCTTCTGTTCTAGAAAGTGATAAAGTTACAGGAGATTCCACGTCCTGAAATCACCACTGCATCACTTGATTTCTATGTGCCCTGGAATGCTGTTCCTTTGTTCAAATACCTCTGTTCGAACTAAAGATCAGCACGAGCACTTACGAATGGCCATGCTGGGTCTCAGACCCAGGGTCCATCTAGCCCAGCATCATGTCCCTGACAGGGGCCAGAGTAAGACCCTTCTCAGGGAACGAACAGAACAGGCTAATTATCAGGTGCTCCATGTCTTGCCATCTACTCCCAGCAATCTGAAGCTCAAAGATGCAGGGTGAAAGTCACCCAGGATACATCCGTTCCACACTAAAGTCACTGACGCTTGTAGGAACTGATGCGTTGTAAGTCCTCCCATCCCCCACTCTTCAGTTGCACAACCTCCCCTCCCCCCAATTTGAGCAAATGGAAGTCAGCCATGGGAAAAAAATTCCCTGCTTTAAGTTGTTTCGCTGTAAGTCCAAGTTTTTTGGAATGTACCTTGGACTTATAGTGAGGACAGCCTGTACCCAGAACACAAGGTTGCATTCCTGGCCATCCTGGCTAATAGCCATTGGTGGATCTATCCTCCATGAACTTATCCATGGCTCTGTACACAGTCCCACTGACTTCAGTACAACTGACGTCACTCAGAGGTGTGAATAAGCCACCCCAACCTACGTGCCTGTCTGGACAGCACTAAGGTAGCAGGAAAGCTTCTGCCACTGACAGAATGACTTAGGCCCCCGTGAGCAGTGGTAGCTCTCTCCCATCAGCTTGCAGCATCTGCACTAGCAGCGCTGCTGTAAGCTCCATAGGCTAACCCCCTTTTCAAACATGATTACACTTCTGGGCACCACGACGTGCCTTGGCAAGGAGTTCCACAGGCTGACTGTGTTGTGGGAAGGAGTAAATAATGCTTCCCAAGTCCAGCATTATTTGCCACGGATTCCAGCAATCACTGGTCCACGGACTGGTGACACTGCCAGGTTACGCCTCCACCTGCTACTGAGCCCCGCCCACTAGGGAGCACCTTTCTCTATAAGGTGCACGCCTATGCACACACTAAAAATTCTCCTCCCACAGTGAATGGCGCTGCGGACTGCCCCCATGTGCTGTGGCTGGAGCCACGCTGTGGTGAAGCTGGCCCTAGTGGGGCAGCCACACCACGGCCACGGCTCCAACCCCAGTGGTAGCCATGTGGCCCAGCCGGTGGCGCTGTGTGGCAGGCGGCGCGTTTGGGACCAGAGAGTGGAGCCTTCGTGGCCAAGGGTGTCCCAAGGAGGCTCAGGCTAGAGGCCCCGGAGAGCTGCACTGGGTGTCCACGATTTCCACCTGTCCTCTGGCAGGGACCAGCTTCTCCCACGGGGTCTCCTCTGCCAGCTCTGGCCTGCACCACATGTCTGGCTGCTTCCCAACATCTTGGGATGCCACAGCCTGCAACACTGGTCATAGTTATGTGGTGGGAGCCGGACTCCCTGACTCAAACCAACAGGTGTCACTGGAGTTAGTACTGCCTAGCTGTCGGGTGGGTGCTGCAAGCCCAAGACGTGCACAGGTTGGGTGACCCTAGGCCTCCCTGCGCCTCTAGGCCCCAACTGTTAATGGCCTGGGGAGAAACTCTCGAGCCACAAGAAACGTGAGCCTGCCCGTCGCCTGTGCCGCGGACAGCACCGATTCTGTGCATGTGTCGGGGGCTGGGCTGTCACCAATCCTGGAAGGGCAGGGATGGGGGCTCTTTCTGGCCATGGAAGAACACTTGGCTACATAGCGGGAGGGCCACATGGATCTAGGGTTGCCAGATGGTTTCAACAAAAATCCCAGACACACTTGCCATTCCATCCCAATCGACATTCCATCTTAGTTAGAAAATACCAGACACTTCTATTTTCTCAATTTGTTTCCCAGACAGAAAGCTCCAATACTGGACTGTCCAGTTCAAAACCGGACACCTGGCAGCCCTACCCGGAACCCGGCACAGCAGCCTTAGCGCAGCAGTGCTCAGCTGGTGACTGGGACGCAGCACAGGGTGAGGTGAGGGGGGCAGGGTTAGTGCTGGAGGGCTTTAGGCATGGAGGGCTCTAAGAAGTGGGGGGCTGGCATTGGGGGGCTCTGAGGATGGGGCTAATATTGGGGACTAGGGACTGGCACTGGGAGAAGGCTTTTGGGGTGTTAGGTGCAGTGGGGCTCTGGAAACAGGAGGCTGGCACTAGAGGGTCTGGTGGGGGCCTCTAAGGGGTCAGTGGCTGGCACTGGGGGGCTCTGGAGGCTGGGGATTTTGGCAGACTGGTAACATTTTATTTGAACATTTGTATATTCATTATGCAAATAATGAATATGCAAATATTGCCAGTCCACCAAAAGTTTGTGAGTGGGTTTGCCAGTCCCTGGTATAAAAAAGGTTGGAAACCACTGCCCTGGTCACTTCCTCCGCACCAGTCGTGATTCCACAGACCTCTATTGTATCCTCTTAGTCATCTCCTTTCCAAGCTGAACTGCCCCTGCCCTTTTAATCCCTCATGGGATAGAAACTGCGCCAGGCCCCTAGCCATTTTTGTTGTCCATTTCTGTCCTTTTCCAATTCTAACAAATCTTTTTGAGATTGGTGTGCCCACCCACTGAATACTGCTTGCAGTTCTGGTGGCCCATGCTTTCATATAATGGCATCATGATATGGACTATTTTATTATTTATCCTTTTTTCTGATCGTTCCTAACATTGTTCACTTTTTTGACCACCGCTGCTCATTGAGCAGACATTTTCAAGGTACCCAGATCTCTTTCTGGAGGGCTAACAGCTAACTTAGGCCATGTCTACACTGCAGAGGTTTTCCGGGATACCAGAGGTATACTGGAAAAGCTCTGCCGCATCCAAGGAACACGTCTGCTTTTCCAAAAAAAATTTCAGAAAAGCAAACACGTTTTTTCAGCATCCCTGTAAAGCTCATTCTACGAGGAAGAAGGGATGATCCAAAAGAGGCTTTTTCCCCCGACATTTGACCCTGTGTAGATGGGCCTATTGTCGGAAAAGCCTCTTTCGGAAGAAAAGCAGAAAAAGATACGCAAATTGCAAACTGCAATTTGCATATCTTTTTCCAACTTTTCCCTGTAGTGTAGCTATAGCCTTAGGCACCGTCATTCTGTGGGTACTGTTGGGATTCTGTTTTCCAATGTATTTCAAACTTATCTACATTAAATTGCATCTGCCATTTTTTTGTCCACCACCCAGCTCTGTAAGACTCCCCCCCCCTAGAACCTCAGCTCATTCTGTCAGGCACTTCTGATGCATTTTTAAGAATTCATCTTTCTGAATCAAACCATGTGACGTGATGGGCTCAGGGGCTGCATTTATTCAAGGATCAAACCTGGGATAATTAGAACTCCACACCGGTGCTGCATCAGAGTTGGATTTTGAGGCAAGGAGATGTCAATAGCTAGCCATCTCGCTGCAGATGGAAAATGTTATTACTGACACAGGCTATTGCTGTGGTCAACAGGTTGGAAACTGTTGCCAGGCTTAAAATGTTTCAGAATTCAAACCTACAAAACTGTGACCAGCCAGGAAGAGTCTGACCCTTTGCTGCTATGGAATCGCTGTCTTTTGTGTAGTGCCTACCCCTTCAGCAGATGAGAGAAAACCCACAAGAACCTATCCTACCAATTAAAGGTCGTCAATATTGACTATCTGAGGGATTTCCATGCTCAGGAAGCAAATTAGAAACTCAATACCTGAACTATTCCTAAATGCAGTTATCAACTTCAGAGTTTTATCTCATAAAGCCAATTCAGCTTAGAGTTTAATTCTATTAAATTAGGGCTTAGAAATAAGATTTGCTCGGAGAATGAATGCATCATTAGTTTTAAAATGCAATATACTCAAACCCAAAATGTGCAGCATTACAATTTGAAGAATAAATGAGTAAAGATGGCACCCAAATGTACTTCTCTCAATATATTTACCAGCCTCTGAAAACCTGTCTGCTCATTAGGATGGAAAGTCTTTTGGCGTGTGGGACATCCCCCTTCTTTAGGAAGCGATAATCCGCTTGTGTCTCTCCTTGGCACAAGTTTTCCCTTTGTTCTTAAAACCTTCCTATTTCAGCAGCTGACGGAGAAAAAAGAATCCAAGTCCCCTTTCTTAATAAAAATGCCACAATGAGATCCTGTTGGGCTTGTGCCAGGCATGTCAAAGGAGCAGATACTAATACAGGAAACCTCAAGAACTACCCATTTTTGTGTAAGTTACAGTATACAGGAGAGTCATGTAGGGCTGGTTTTTTCTATCAGACTTCCAGTACATGAAAAGCACCCTTCCATGGGGTGTGAGTAATCTCTGAATAGGGCCCTTAGTTTCCTGTGGTATTGTATTAAAACTCATTTTTGATACAATAATACAGGAATAAAATATGTTCAGAGGAGGAGTAGGTAGCCCAACAATGTCTGTCCCCTTGCATTATATACTGCTGTGTATGCTTTCATACTGTACTGGCCAAACAGATACAAGGCCAGTGCGTAGCTATAGTGCTCAGATAACACGATTAAAAATTAGAAAAAGAGAGTCCAATGCCACACCAAAGACGCCTGGAAGCATTTCATAAGCAACACACGGATAAGCTAGTCTGGTGGTCAATTTCTCACGCCAGTCTGTTATTCTCGGTTTGGTGGTTTAGATGGCTGGATCAAAACAGGAATTCTATGCACAGAAGGGACCCCGGCCATGTTCTTTTGCATTAAAAACAACACTGCAGTTATAAAAGGAAATAATTATGCTTCTTAAATTGCATCGTACTGCAATTTCGCCACCTGCATGGTGGTGGTGTACCATTATAAAATACTTTGTAGTACATTCTGTCTCACATTGAATAGCTGGGTTTTTGCTTTCAGAAAGTATGCTATAAAAGGACTCATTTGACATTTTTCTTGTGTGTAAGAATTTTGAATCAAGTAATATACAAAATGATAAACAAATGGTCTTAAAGCAATTTTAGGAAACAGAAGACTAATATAATATGCCACAACCCAAACTTCTAAATGCAATGCAATGCAATATGGTGAAGGTATGTGTGTGTGGGGAGGGGAGAGTGAACATACATATAAAAACCAAGAGGGTGGGGGATGGAGGGATAAAGAACAACCCAGTATTCTGGCCATGCCTTGCAAAGCTAGCTTAGCTGGATGCAATATTAATTCCTTGGTTGCATTTGATTCTAGCTCTTGTTTTCTTGCATTTTGTTTCATTGCACTCAACCAGGTTGTCCATAAAAAATGATGAAGCTGAGCAGAACAGTACTTACCATGCTACAGGGCGACTGGAGTTGGGGGCACTTGTACAGCTCTATTTTCAGAAGTGTCTCCAAAGAGAAACAAGCAGTGGAAATGTGTTCCTTTCAGCCACCAAGAAGGAAAAGGTTGCACTGATCCAGCCTCTGACAAGCAGTTCTGAGCAAGTGGTGATTTTTAGTCAGTATTAGCCCAAGAATGGGAGGCAGGTGCAAACAACAAGGAAGAAAATGGCAACCCAGGTGATGCGAGGATCACTTCAACCAAAAGCCAGGATCTCCCTGCAATAATATATTCCTGCTTGGGGGTAGTCAGGTAGAGTTCCAGAGGAACAAGAAAGAGAATTCCTACAGCCTGACAG
Source organism: Apalone spinifera (assembly GCA_030068395.1). Taxonomy (NCBI): domain Eukaryota; kingdom Metazoa; phylum Chordata; order Testudines; family Trionychidae; genus Apalone; species Apalone spinifera. The sequence continues at coordinate 40,113,311 of JANRFK010001785.1, read as the reverse complement.
CTTTTGGCCTGACCACCTTCAATATGGACAACAAGCTTTGGGGAACCAGCATTTTTGCTATGGAACAAGCAAGTCTAGTGTAAATATCATGTGAAACCATCCATGCACAAGACAGTACAGAATGAGAAAAGAGAAATATAAAAATGGCAGTGAACAAAACCCAAAGCTTTAAAAGTGGAAAATGAATCTTTTCAAAAGTAACTGAAGTCTGACATAAGAACAGTGATCAAACAAACCAAAAGAGGAGCAGCTGCCTTGCAACCATTTAAGGCACTCAAATTCACTAATATTTATTTGTTAGCAGGCAGAAATGGCTCTAAAATTAAAACATCCCATTATATTTATATCTTCTTTCTCCCATCCTATGGACAAACTGCAAAAGGTGGTAACAGATAATTTAAAAGAAAAAGCAAAGTGTTGTTTGTGGCATGGTCTAAACAGAGTCTGACAGTGAAGGATATGTAAGTTTTCATTTTTATTTAAAAACACTGCCTTACTCACTGGAAAATACTGCAAACTACACACACATTTGGCTGATCCTTGAAAACTATATTGATGCCTAATTGTCCACCACTTCAAGTGAAAAGACAAAACCAACAATATTTTTGTTAATTAAAAAATCTTGAGAAATTATCAAACTACTGAAAATTATCACAAATGATAGATTTGTTTTCAAATTATGGTTTTGACTGTTACCAAAAACTTCCCCAAAAGTATGATAATTTCTGAACAAAATAAATACTCTCTGGGCATTTCTAAGGTGCCTATTGCTGCTTTAGTTCCACAAACTTTCAAAATCTTTTTTGAAGGTTCTGATTTATTTTAATATTAGTTATGTTCTTTCTAGGCCATGCATTTCTGGAGAGTGGTAAACTGTTTAAGAACAGAAAATTTGTTAAAACTAATCATACACTTCATTGTCTGTAAAGAAAATTACCTTGGCCTGCAACATGTGTTTCTAATACTAATGTATCACATGAAGAGTAAAAGACCTCGTCTAATAATACAATTCACATGGATCTATTATGGTCTTTATAGGAAATCTCACTAATATCTTTGTTACAAAAAAAAAATACAGATCCTGAACAGCTCTGGGGTCTGCTTTATGTACCTTCCATATCATCCCAATGAGAGCAGTAACTGAAAACTTGGAATAGGGTAATTCATGAACAAAATTATTTCATGGTTTTCCCTGGGAGTGAGTATAAACAAACTATCCTGATCTCCGGAATATCAAGTTCAGCTGCCATCTTCTGTCATCAATATTTACCATTTTTCTTCTTATTCATGCGCTCTAACTTGGGTGCAATTGCTGGGTACCATTTGTCATGTACATTCTCTAAACTGACAACCATACCCACCGCCTTTTCTTTTCCTTTTTTTAATCTCCTTTCAGAAGCTGCCTATTTTCTACCATGTTCCTTTATTGAAATATTCCTATTTGTCATATTGTTTCTAACGTACAGAAGGACTTGGTAAGCTTAAATACTGTTAATATAGAGAGAAATAGCAAGCAGCTAATACTTTTAATCCTATAACAAAGGGTGAAATCTAGGTCCTGAGGAATCAGATATTTGTCATTGACATCAGTAGGACCAAGGGACCAATGTATGTTATCTAAAATCCCATACTACACAGTATTGCAAACACACTTTACCCAATGGCTACATCTACATTACGAGTTTTCTCTGCAAAAAAATATCCAAATGAGGGACTCATTTGCATGAGTTGCAATCTCATTTGCATATTTTCTGCCAATCCGTTTTTGTGCTGGATTTTTTGCGCAAAAACAAGCAGTGTGGACCGGGGGGGGGGTGTGCGCAAAACCCCTCATTTGCATATTTTTTGCTGAGAAAACTCGTAGTGTAGACGTAGCCAATGTGTTTGTAATACTGTGTAGCATGGGATTTTAGGTTACATATATTTTAGGATTCAGGATGCACAATACCCTGTATTTGCACCCACAAACCACAGCTAAATCAACGGGAATGGTGTCTAGGCAGCAAATGGGTTTTAACCATACTCCGAGTTATTTCCTGATCTTTCACTACTTGGACTTCAGCACTTCTTGTTACTACAGAATTTATTCTTTATATTTGAGTAGCTCCCAGAGGCCACTAACCCAGACGGTGCCCTTTTGTGCTACACACTGTACATACACATTGCAAGAGACAACTCTTTGTCCCTGCCTCAGAGCTCACAACCTAAACAGCAAGACAGACAAAGGTTGGGAAGAGACAACTTGTATTACCCCAGGTTACACAGAAGGAGCTAGGCTGAGAGGCAGAGAGAAATGTAAAAACTGGCTCTAGCACACGCAGAAAGTTGGTGACAGAGCCAGGAACTCAACCCAGTTCATCTGACTGCTAGGCTAGTCCCTTAATCACCGGACCTTCCATCAACAAAATCTACGAGTTGAGGCCTAAATCCTCAAAATTGTCATGAGCTTAATTTTGGGTTCTATTCCTGGCTCTTCCATGGACTTTCTCTGAGACCAGAGGCAAATCATTTAATCTCTGAGCCTCTGTTTCCCCATTTCTTTGCAAAAGGGGAATAAACTGAACTATAAAGGCCGTGTGAGGATGAATTCATTAATGTTTGTAAAATAACACGAAATCCTCTGGTGACAGATGCTAGGTATGTATTAGGTGTTACTGTCATCGTAAGCACCAATCTGGTTCCTCTCCACTATCAGTATTACTCTGATTTTTACAGTCCTCTTCATACAATATCCTTGGCATAATATGTTACCTTTTAGAACTAATAAGCCTTTCCCCGATAATTAATATTGAATGACTTTCCACTAATACTACTTGGGGGCATGTTCACTGTATGATCTTAGTAAGTGCACTTGAGTAGAAGAATTTCTCCTTTGTGGACACAAAAAATTGATATTTAAAGAAGACAATACTTTTATGATAGCTGATGAAGAAATAAAGATAAAAGGACATGGCGTACTATATTTACTATGCTAAGGAGTAGTGGGGACTGCATTATACATTTATTTTTAGATGAAACCTCAATGTGAAAAACAACTAATTGCTGCAACAGTTTGCAAGCAAAAGCCATTGCAAGTAGAGTAAGGTTAGTTAGTTATGCTGCATACATCATAAAATAATTTCCATTTTGCAGGATTTGCCAGTGCCAAAGATATTCCAACCCCAATACCTATATGTGTACTACAACACGGTAAGAGCTACTGGTATCCTAATCAAAAAAGCTATCCCTATAAAGGAGAGCTGATTTTCAGGACAGTGGGAACAAAAGATTTATTATAGACTACATATGGGTGTATTTTATAAAGCATTAGTTCTCAACCTTTCCAGACTACTGTCCCACTTTCAGAAATCTGATGTACTTTGCATACCCTCAAGTTTCACCTCACTTAAAAACTACTTGCTTATGAAATCAGACACAGAAACACCGAAGTGTCCCAGCATACTGTTGCTGAAAAAATTGCTTACCTTCTCACTTTTGCCACAGAAATACAAAATAAATCGATTGGAAAATAAATATTGTACTTCAAATTCAGTGTATTGTATATAGAGCCGTATAAACAAGTCATTGTCTGCATGAAATTTTAGTTTGTACTGACTCTGCTAGTTCTTTTAATGTAGCCTGTTGTAAAACTAGGCAACTGCCCAGATGAGCTGATGTACCCCCGGAGGAGATCTGTGCGCCCCCCCGGGATACCCATCCTCCTGGTGGAGAAAGAGTGTTGCAAAACCTTTGGGGCAGGAACAAGCTCTTCAATAAGATGCTGCTGCTTTGCACCTTGGCCAGAATTTGGCCATAAATGGCCAGCAGAGAACCCACAGGGTGCAGGGATACTGTTTGCTGAGGAAAAGCTGATATGGCCAGGTCTGGAGTGAGCTGCCCACCACCTCTGTCAAAGGGGCATGCCGGGGAAGGGGGGAACATGATGGAGGTTGGGATGACGCATGGAGGAGCAGAGTTCCACTATATCTACTCTCCACTGGCACATGGTCCAGTCATTTCACCTAAGTAATTCTCTCATCTCAGCCACCTCTTTTTTGAGCTGCATATCTGAAGTCCTTCCTGTACACCACAAATAGCGTAATACTGTGGCAGCTTCCCATGCACACAAAGTCACACTTGTACCTACTTTCTTCCTACACCCCACGCCCTCTTCTCTTCATTGTGCCATGGCAAAATTTAGAATTTGACAGGAATAGATTAAGGCATTCCAAGGCACTAGGCATCCCATGAACTGGGGCCCCAGTGGTATCTTCACTGCAGCAATGTGCCCCATTTTGGAATAGCAAGGAAGCCTCCCTCGCAGAAGTGAAGGGGAAGCATGGGGGAAGCTAAGATGGATGGCTCAGGCCTGCTCCACTCTTCTCCTTTTGTCACAGAGTCTCCTTGGAGAAGGTCCAGAGAGGAGCAACAAAAATGATTGAAGGTCTAGAAAACATGAGCTATGAGGGAAGACTGAAGGAATTAGGCTTGTTTAGTTTGGAAAAGAGAAGACCGAGAGGGGACATGACAGCAGGTTTCAAGTATCTAAAAGGGTGTTACAAGGAGGCGGGAGAAAAATTGTTCTCCTTGGCCTCTGAGGATAGGGCAAGAAGCAATGGGCTCAACCTGTAGCAAGATAGGTTTAGGTTGGACATTAGGAAAAACTTATTGCCTGGGTGATTAAATACTGGAATAAATTGCCTTGGGAGGTTGTGGTATTTCCATTATTGGGGATATTTAAGAGCAGATGAGACAAATACCTATCAGGAATGATCTAGATGGGGCTTGGTCTTGCCGTGAGGGCAGGGGACTGGACTTGATGATCTCTCGAGGTCCCTTCCAGTTCTAGTGTTCTAGGATTCTATGTTTCTATGATTCTCTGCTAGGGTATTGGAAGTGGGCCCACCAAGAAGAATGCCTCATGGAGTTAACACCCCATTGATATGGGGAAGTTCACACATGGCGAAAGCTACTGTCTCAGCTATCCCTACATCCATTACACGGGTCACATTTTCAAACTTTTTTCACATTTCTGAGAAGCGGAAACTTACTTTTAAGATTTTGATGATTCCAGAATCCCATGATTCCAAAAGCAGGGGCCTCTCTGTCTTCGCTCATCCCTGTACTCGGGGGAAGAAATGCACTCTGCCTCAATGTCTCCTGAGTGTAGGGTGGCCTTTGTGCTTAGGACAACACTGGCCACCCTTAAACATTCACCTACTGTTCCTTAGAAAAACAGACGAGGTCCGTCCATTTCTGCAGTCTTACCTATACTCTCCTTCATATTGCCCAACAGAGAAAATGACCAGAATACTGGAAGCACTAAGATAATATTATTTAATTAGCTTAAGCAACTGGCAAGTTTTTGAAGAATCACTACTATACCTGATACGCTATCCGCACCTGGTGCGAAAGACTTCCCACCCTAGAGAGCCCACTAAGACCAAATGAAGAATTAGCTTATTAATGCAGAAGACTCCAAAGAACCTTCCCTCTAGACCAGTGGGCATTGAGCCAGTTGTGAAAGTGACACATTTGGTCTCAAGGAGACTAAGCTACACCGCTTACAAAGCATTGCCTGCAGCCACCCTTTGGAGCCATGGAGCCTTCAGAGCAGGCTATTCATTTCCTTGTTCAGATGAAGGCAAGATGCAGAGAGAGGAACAAAAGAGAAAATGTGGGGAAGAAAGGTAGAAATTAAAATAAAGGCACAAAAAGCTCTTCTGCGAATTCTTGCATGCAGCTCAGGAACATGCAAAGCACTAGGTTTTCAGATACGTCTTAACAATTAATGACACAAAAAGTCCATTTTGCACAAATAATTCCAGGAAAACCATCTTCAGGCAACATATTGCAAGACACTATGACACACAAAATGTGCAAAAGAAGAGGTGAAAGTCAAAGGAGTTTCCTGAGCTTCTTATGGCTCCTAGTGGACAACAAAACCACACCTAACCAAATTTAGCTCAGTCACAGGATCAGTGAGCTATTACTGCTATTTACACTGTATATTTCTAAACCTTGGACAGTGCTGTGTGGCACGGGGGTGAGGGCCAGAGCACAGACAAAAAAATTGCCTCTTCCTTCTCCTTTCACCAGAATCTAGCATAGTTTGAAATTCGGTTTGAAGAAAGAAAGCCAAACTTCTAACAACAAACTCACTTCGACCAAATCATTTTTCCACCTATTTATTATAAAGAACTGATCTACTCTAATGTGCTAAACACTCTGTCAGTGTTTATCTTCACCAATGGATCCAAAGTAGTAAAAATAAATTTAGGTCAAATGATTAAAAGAAAAAGGATTTTAAACCAACAATTTTAAAGTTCTAATTGTTTGCTTATTGACACCAATTTACATGGAGCCACTTAGTGAATAAAGGTTTTCACAGTACATGGCACTTCTTTATGTCAGTTTTTAGCCATCATGTCACAGCCTGGCTTGAAAAGAAGAAATGCTGAAAACTCGTAGGCCAGAAATGAACAGCCTATTAAGATCTGAAAAGCTGTCATCCCCACTGAAAAGACTTGCGTCAGGCACTGAGGATATATTTTAAACCGCCTGTCCTCAAGAAAACTTTAATAATGCAGCCTTGCTCTAATGTCTTGTGAGAGGAGAGGCAATTTTACTTCTTCTATTAACCCAACGTGATTACAATGGCTTATTTCATGGAATATTAAGTTCAAATTCTGCTCCCTGGGAGGACAATAAAAAAAAAAAGAATGTGCTTATGACATTGCCCGAAATAGCCACAAGGACCGCAACTCCTTGGTGCTGCTTTTAATGCATCCAAGCAGTAATATACCTTAATTTGCTAATGGTTAGATAAATGAGTAACAAAATAATAAAATACAAAAATATCAACATGGAAAGCAAATGTTTATCTTTAACAAAGATTAAAACAACAAAAGCCTGTTTTCATAAAGATTGTGGTGAGCTTTCTTTCCCTCTCCCCCAATTCAAGGAAAAAATAAACTCCTTGTGTTGGACCGGCTTTTGCCATGAGGCAGTAATAAGCAAAGCATTTTGTGCTGAGACCACAGCTGAGACGGCTTTGTGGAAATGGAACCGTTAATAACTGCCTGGAAGCAACAAACAATTTCAAAACTACCTGAACTATCTATGTCTGTACACTCAGAAACGGTTCAGACTGGGCTTCCTCACAGAATCCCGTTGGAGCCATTCTGTCAGCATCTACACTGACGGGACATCACATGTGCCCTGGAATTCCTGCAGTCCCACTGTGCCTCCTTGAACTGCTCCAAGGGTACCGACTGTAAACAACGATGCTAAAGAGCAGCTGTCTTTAACTGGCTGACAAACAAACTCCCTCCCTTAATTTTTAATTGTAGACTGACACTATTTTGAATGTTTTAAATTAAAACTATCATTTACAAATAAGTCAACAGGCATGAAAGGATGAAGGTTACTTGTGCTGCGCACTCCTCTCTGAATAGCCATGGTCAACATGACAAACTGTGCAGCCCAAAGGCTATTCATTTACCAGTGACTCCTTTCTTCCAGCCCTTCAAGGTAAAAGCAGAAAGTGAAGCTCCTTCCCTAGTTCTCATGGACAGAAAATTACTCTTTTCTCTTACATACATACAGACTGAATGCCGGATGATAAAGTGATGGAAATTGGACAGTTAGCTTTAATGACTTTAATCTCTGCCATTCACAATATAAAAAAAAGCCCTCTCTCGCCATCTGGGGCTTCCATAAACAATACTAATGCAGTGATATGTTAGCCACATCTTGTTTAATTGTATTGTGTTTAGTACAGGGTGTTGCAGACAAATTAAACCAACCTTACACATGGGTAAAGAGTGAAAATAGGGCCAATGGACAACTATAAGCAAGCTTTTACAATTTCACATAATAAATCTCTGCTGAAGAAAACTTGATCATATAAAATGCGATTTGTGTTTTTAAACTGAGTTAGAATGTACCTGCAAAAGTTATTTGCAGTGGCTTCTTTCTAACGTTCCCTTCCTATTTGCATACCTTTTCTGAAAATCTGAAGGAAATGTAAAGACTTATTTCATTTTTTATTGTATATATGCAAATTTCCTGTGAAAATATAAATAACTGCCATTAAACATAATGCCATAGGTCAACAAATCTATAACAAAAGGATAACGTTAAACAAATCATTAAAATTGCATGCGCTGCATAGCTAAGAAAATGCATAAAAATAAAACAATATTTATTTTTTTCTCTAACAGCTCCCTGTTTTATTAGGCCCATGTTACAAAGCAATCTGATAAAAAGAAGTGAGGCTAAATGGCAAACAGCAAACATCCCAAATCGCAACCTGATGTATTTCCACAGCCCTGACCTTCAGATAAAAATCGTACAGAAATCTGCAAACCCACCAAATATGCAGCACCACATGCTTCAAGCATTTTCAGACACAACAGTCAGGAGCAAAAAAGAAACAAAGGTGTTGCTATTTTAACTAGTTAGCTTTTTCCTCCCTTACATTTGGCTAATTAGAATCATGTTTGTGCATTATACATGTGTGCATACGTACATACAAACACACAAATATAGGTGTTTTACATGACCACATATAGTAAGTATTCTGTATGAATATATGTGTGAGATTGTTTGCATATTATATATGAGAATATATTTCATCCATATATTATATGTACATTTAGAAAACTACTTCAAACAGCAAAAATTTATTGCACTGTGAAATTAGCTAAAATTATGACAACTGTAGGAAAAAAAATTATATGGACAAAATTTGGGTCTGGTGAAAGAATTCTTTGATGTCTGGATTCCAATTTAACCCCCGACTGAGTTCTAAGAATCAAATGAACAAAGTATATCATACACCCCAAGTCTGCCTGTCAGTGCTAGTCATCATTTTTTATTTTATTCTTTCCAGCCGCATGTATTTACAAGACCCTGTTCTGACATTTCCTCTCCCTTCTAAATGTACTGTGCACACTCACTGGATACGGCTAGTTGCCAAATACATTTGCGACACAGTCCAACTCTGTATTTATTTATTCATTAAACAGATATATTTGTATCAACAAATATGCATCTCTGTGTTTTCTTTATATTCCCTTACACAGTCTTTACACATTCATGCTTTATGGGATAGCACTGCAGTATGCTGTGTGGAGTATATTTACACAGAGAAAGAGATATGTACATATAAAATTAAAAATACATTTTCAGTAAAATTACTGCATGTACATATATATGCAAATACATATAAACTGTATATCTCTGAATATTACTAAATAAACCAAAGTGTGTACAGGAATAATATAAAGCATGCTTGCACATAAATTAACATTCACTATTATTGCATCAAGGTCTGTATGCCTATGATTACATTTGTGAATATAACCTATATTTTATAAACAGAAATAAAGATGAAATGTGTATAAATTGAACATAGTATGTGAGATAAATGGTAAAATCTCTATCAACAGTATATATTTTGCATACAAAAATAACTTTACCTTGGGATAGGTCTGTTAAGAGGACCAGAATTTTTAAGGCAGTTATAAATGTTTAAAATGTTAATAATAAATCTAGGTTGTTCAAAGAATATTTTCAAATAACATAAAATATTTAGTCTTGTGCCCCTCCCACCAAAATCATAAAAAGATAAGATTGATCACAAAATGTTTGAGGGATAATCAGCCATTTTTGCTAATATATTTTAATATTTATACACCTGACAAGCTGAATATAAACGATACATCATGATTTCCCATAATATATGGAATTTATACAATTAACTGAATGATCCCATGGCTTAAGGGCACACAAGGTGCAAACAATGTTACAATGTTTTGCTGATTATTGTTATAAATCTTATAAAACCATGAAAAAATTATAGGTTATCCTGTTTACAGCATGTCTTTTCAAAATTTCTTTTCTTTTCTTTTTTTTTAAATAAAAAACCTGTATCTTTCCAGTTTATTTGCTTTGCGATGTAAAATATGCAGAGGTTTTAAAATATTTTATATTTTACCACATACATGGCTGAAACATACAGTGAAACTGAGTAATAATTTTGAACATATTTCTCCGGGATTATATCTGCTCATAATAAAATTAGGAAAGCGAACAGGTACTACCAGTTCCTCAACTCTTTTTAATTTTATTTTTTAAAGTTAAATGATTAAGAAATCTACCTAATTTTCATATATTCTTCACACATACACACAGATGTGTGAGTGTTTCTATAAAATAACATTGAACTACACATACAGAAGCATGTAAGGGCGTATGCAAACACACAGCACACTATTTTGAACACCAGCTCTTAATCATGTAAGAAAAATTCAAAACATGAACTTAGCAGAATAAAATCCTATATTTAGAGAAAAATATGCCACAATGTAGTTTGGTTTTAATTTTTAATAGAAATATATTCTTGTAAATTAAAAATATCTTCAGAGATTTCTGTTCCAGATACACATATATGTATGCATAGTGTGCAAATATACTTACAAATATAAATTCCTAAAAAAATGTTCCCAAATGTTTATAACGTTCTAGTGTTGTTTCAGTTATTTTCAGTTATTTTGTGCATGTTTCATAAAAGACTGAGCCACAACATCTGAAATTTGAAACAGAAACAGTTCTGAGCTCTGCACTCAAAATCCTGGGGTTGTCCACCCGTTAGTAAAAAGGAACTGAATACTGCAGCTGCTTATCAAATCAGTTTTATGTTTCTGAAATGAGTTCCTGCTGCCGAGCCTGAATTTGTAGGCAGTAAGGAAAAAATATACTGTGCTAAGATTGATCTAGCCCAAAACAAAACCTCTGGAAACACATCTAAGTTACACTCTCACTCTCAAAACGCTCTCTATATTTGTATGTATTATATATGCACACACAAATGTGACACACACATGCAACGTGCATTTGTGCACGTATATCTTATATACATATAAACATATATATTACAGTCCCAGAAAGTCCCTACTCGGTTTAATATTTGTTTTGCCAAAAGCAGACTTTTACTTTGTCCTCTCTGTTATACTAATGATCACATTTCTAGCTGTTTGTTCCTGAACGCAAATATTTTCCAAACTAAAAATGAGATAGTTTTCTTAAAATAGTTTACATAATTTTTAGTGAGTCGATCAATAAACTGAGCTGATGAAGGAAAAGAGAGTCAGTATTGCTTTTTACTGTACTTTTCCTCATTACTAATACAATCTCCTGGTAAGTTATCCAGCACTCGTTTTATTCTTTATTACATATGAGGCCTGCTTAATGATTTCTCTCTAATAGGCACAAAACCCTCAGCTGGACAAAGAAATATAGAAACAAACAGAATTGTCTGTTTGCAATCATAACATTTTAAATGTTTGAAGCCAATCTGAAGGTGCTGAAATGTCAGCAATAGGAGTGGGAAATAGTGCTAAATATAAGCTCTACTAACTTTATTTTTAATGATGACTTTAAAAAAGGGAGGGGATCAGCAGGGTGAATGTAAAAACTGTTAATCTTAAATTTCTACAAACCCAAGTGTCAGGGCAAGCATGTATGGCGCATCAAGCATAACAAGATGAAAACGAGGAGGTGCTGGCGAGTGGGAGGGGGGGTCCTAGACACTTGCTTTTCTTGAATCCCTCTGAATACATTTCACAATTCATCAGTTTTTGTCTTTCCTGCCACGAGTGAGGACAATCAGACCAGACACCCATTAGATTTTTCATGCAATTTTTTTTTCTTGTTCATGACATGTTGGCAGGGAGGATGGCAATTCTGAAATCTTACCAAATGAGAAAAATGTCAGAAACTGAACTGACAGCTAGTGGTTACTATGGTGATATGTGATATTGAAAAAATAAAATAAAGCTCAGTTAATTCAAAAGGAATCAAGTTTGGTATTTTTAAGCCACTTGATACTAAGGAAAACTTAATCCAGATATGGGGAGGTTATCTTGTTTTAGTTAAGAACTAAAAAAATCATTTACTCGATTAATGATTAACAACTACCTATACCATAGATTGGAATAGTGAAGACAACTACAAAATAAGACCAGCTTTGATATAATTTTTTAAAAATTCTATATAGCAATTGTATTTCTAAATCACGGGTTATCAGAACAAACATTTTGTCTATAGAGGAGAACTACAATTTTTTTCTAATTCACAAAAGTTTCTTATTTTAGCTCAATATACTAACAACAGTTTTGGGGAAATGGTAATTTCATTGAATGATAGGGATATATAAGCTTGAAGGTAAGAAAAGGTGCTAACTGGTATCTCTGATGAAAAATAGGACTATGCATTTGAGTTCCACAGGAACCCAAATATCTCAGTATTTGTGTATATATTTCATAAGGGTTTTTTTTTATTCCTGAGAGAGCTACTTATGGGGCCAAAATAACGCGAGATCTGGTGTTCGCAAGATATTTTCAGCAGCCAGGAACTGAAATACCATGAGACCATCAGATCTCCTGTTATTACAGATGCATTAATGGTTCCCTTAGGTATTAAAAAGAAGTCCATGAAAATCAAACACAAATATAAGAAGCAGAAATACAAATCCGAGAACATACAACCCCATCAGAAGCCCACGGCCTGTTTTGTACATCTTCCAAACAAACACAAAGTGTGGGAGGGAAGGATGTGTAGGGGTTTCCTCATGCCTTAACAAATAAGAGTCATATATATATGTATTTTAAATAAATCAATACACACACACACACACACATTAAAAAAATTCAAACATACTCTTTCCCCACTCCCCTTGGTTTAAATTTAGTGTACATTTTCTGACAGTACTTCAGGATGATTACTAATCACAAATTAATTAGTAGCTTTAAGAGTTATTGTCATGGACAACATTTTATGAGCAAAACCCCTGAAATAAAACAGAAAAGCTTCCTACAAAAACACAGAGAAATACCACAGGTACTGCAATTGACGGTCAAAAGTGCATTTAGTAAAATGTGAGGTAGATTTTATGGAATTTTATATTTTTTAAATTTCCACCTTTATTTAAGCTGCATATCATTAATATTTCTATATTTTTCCATTTGGAACACTGATTTCACATTACTGAACAATATTTTAAAGAAATCCATTTTTGTCAGGATTACATGTAACACAAAACGCAGGATTCTTATTTATGAACACTCAAATGGCATTAAATGGGGGAGAGGACGAAGACGGAGAAAGAAGACAGAGAGGAGGGAGAGGAAGACGAAAAAGCTCAAAAAAATGAACCAGTGTATATTACAGGTTAGAAGAGCTTCTTACCAACTACTGGATAGACTACAATGCCATCTACTGGGAAAGGAAAGTTAAACTCTAGCTAAAAGCTCATGTTTCAAAAGGCTGGAGAATTAACTGGAAAAATGCCCAATCCAACATTGTGCACTGAAGAAAAAGAAAGCAAAAATGTCATTGAAACATCAGATCTTTTATATAGTTCATTATGTTCTGTTTCTGAGATCTCCTCCCAGCATTTTCCTTCTTAATTTCAGCTCAAGCCTCTTTTCAACTCCCTCCAACTACTGCTGAGTAACAAGTTAACAACACCCAGAAAAATAATCACTAGCAGCAAGCGACCTTGGTGTCCCCCTCTGCACTCTTCAGTCTGATTTTTATAAGCAGCGTATGTCAGAATCTCCAGTGGAAGGGAGGAAAATAGTATGAGAGAGGCTGTTCCCATATTTCAGGCATTGCTCCTTGACATCACACCACCATTTCTGATGCTTTGTGCAATGTACGTGATGTAATCCAATCTCTGATAATTGCAGGGTACACTGAAAGTTTTGCACTAGATGACCACACAGTCTGCTCACATCCTTCACTGCATTGACTAACCCTTTTGGAAGTTATCTAACTCCTAGATGCATTTTACTTAGACCCAGACTGATTTCCAAGGATTTTCCGTAGCTGCTTTGAAGCACTATTAATTGTATTTATTAATTATAATAATAATAATTATTATTATTATTATTAATAATAATACATGGACTTTTCATTACCAATTTTGGCCATGACCAATATGGGTGCTGTGCACATGCATGGTAAGAGCAGACACTCTGTCCAGAACAGCATGCAATCAAACCAGACAAAGCAAAGGATGTGGGAAAGACAAGAATGTCACCATTGTATAGCGGGGAAGCTGAGACAGATTGATCAAGTGATTGGCTCATGTAATTGACACAGGTAATCTGGGGGAGAGCCAGGAACCGAATTAAAGACTCCCACATCTCAGTCCAGTATCTCCAACAGAAAGCCTGGGCCTGCCCTTCCTTTAGCCTGGCAGGCAGGAGTCCTGGTGATTGTGAAGAGTGGCTGACCAAGAAACATGACAAAGGAGCAAAACCCACCTCTCTCCCATGCAAGAATCACAGCTCTTCCTGCTGTTCCTGAAGGCCCCCTTTCCTTCCCCAGAGGCTAATTCTCCTTTACTCCCTCTGACTAGAATCAGCAAAGGTGTGGTCACCATCAGGCACTCCAGCCATGGACAGGGAAGGAGCAATAAGGACCCCACACGTTTGAAGACTGAGGAGCTGGGATGGCCTGTGAAAGGCAGCATGATATGATTGGTTCACTTGGCTTTACAGCAATTGTTGTTCACTGGCGGGGCGAGAGGTCAAAAAGAGGTGGGAAGACCTCGTTTTGTTGGGCAGAAAAAAAGGGAAGTAGCAATAACAGAAAGGAAGCTAGAACATCAAGTGAGAGAAGGAGCAGAAACAAGTTGATTCATCTTCATTGTTTTAGGGGTTAAACCATCTTGCTATTGTACAAACAATAGGACCTTATTCTATCATCCATTTCTGTACAAAGATAGAATATGGATAAGGACCCATATACGATGACTGCGTTTCTTATTTTGTAAAGGAAATATGGTTTCTCCTGGAATATATTTTATAGAAAACTTGCACCCCATGCATAGCAAAACTATTTCAGGAATATTTTCTACCTTACAATAGATGTTTCTATTCAAATTATATATAAAAAAAAGAATATTTATAAAATTGTATTTGCATCTCTTCCTACCATACAATAAACATTTGTGAAGAAACAAGAACCCTGAAGACTGTGTTTAAGGAGAGTGACCGTTCTGTGGCCAAAGTGAAAACAATATCCCAGAATCCAATCATATTAAGGCTAGTCAGTGAAAATCCTGCCTCTGCTGAATTCAATGGGAGTTTTGCTGTTAACTTCACTGGGGCAAGGATTTCACCCTAGATCTTTAGACAAAAATGTTCCCACTAAAGTTGATCACAATTTCTACTCCTGAATTCATGTATTGCTATATAACACTCATTCTGAAAGAACATAAAAGCAGATCTTTATACACATATGCAGGGAGAGAAAGCTTCTATGAAACAAAAGAATTCTCTTAAAAATAAAAAAGTTGACAAAATTCACTAGAAAAAAATATAAGGCTGATACAGATTTCATTACACTAACACAAGCAAAGGAAGAGGAAATTACACATCTACTTTTTGCAATTAAAAAAACAGAAATTATTTTGTTCAGTTTGTAAAATATAAAGGAGTCAGAGTATAAGAAAAGCAGATATTGTTTAAGGTATTAGAAATTTGGAGATGACCAATGGAAGAAATAAAACATACTGTATGTATTATAATACCAGCTATAAAACTTACCTTTAAAAATCTACACAAATACCTTTAATTTAATATAATGTAGGTTTATTTTAGCTCTGGTTACCTGCCAGTAGCTCTGCCTTTCAAGTATCAAATATGAGATTTGTGAAATGGATATATTTAAATACTTCTAGAAAAAACCTACCCTATTTTTCCTGCAATTTTAATATAAATCTGTATTTCTGAAATCAGTTTAAACTGTCTTTTGTAATAATGTTACATTTGTAAATATCAGAGCACAATTGTTTGGACAGTTTTTATTGAACTTGAAAATACAACTTGCAGAAATTAACAGAAAATTATAATGAAAACCTGAGATGACTAATGCATCTTTCTTCTGCCCATTTATTTTCCAGGATATTTTTTACAAGAAGTTACTATACTGTGGGACTTGCCCTGGAAAGAAGGGTTACAGTTTGGTGTCTGAAATTTTTAATTTCAAGACATTAGTATTCACTTGAGAGAATAAAAGAATAGCCAGGTTTGAGAAGCAGTTGTTATTATTATTATTATTATTATTATTATACATATTATTTATAGTTTATTAACACACAAATATGATGGTAGCTTATTGTACTGTGCGCTGCTCACACACTTAGGGTGACACACTCCCTGCCCCAGCGACCTTACAATCAAACCATGGACAAGAGAGAACAAACAAAAGCTGGGGGAAGGAGAGGAAGAAGAGGAGTAATGGTTATGAGAGCATATCACCACACAAACCTTGGGATGTAACTTGATGGTTCCAAATCGTTTGAAAGCATACTTTAAAAATAAATAAGTAAGCTACCCAAATGTCTCTCTCAACTTAGCCATTGTTATTTTCACAGCATAGAGCCAGTGGTACCAGGTTACGGTATGTAATTCCGGTGTCTTTTGTAGACTTACTTTCTTTCTTTAAATGAGCTGGACCACACATACTCACTCATTCAGAAGAAGTCTATAGATGAGCTAGCCTCCAGTATTTTTAAAGTAACGGAGTTTGTGCAGCCCTCTGATATCTCAGAGAAACAACTATTTTCACATGTCATTCACATAATGGATGAGCTGCAGAGCAGAAAAGGGTTCTGAAAACTGTTCCATTTATCACACTATATATGAAGATGCTTTGATACATCTATGCTCACTTTCAAAAGCTGAGGCTTTTTTACCAGGACACTTTTGTACATTAGCCCACATTGGTCTCAAGGTAGTGTTTTGATTTAATTTTTTTTTGAAAGAAAGAAACGTATGTAAACAACCCCATTGATCAAGCCGACAAAGTCTTAGATCCAACTAAGAGTTTGTATCGCTCAGGTATTTGAGACCTCTTTTACCTAATAAAGCACTTGCTACTTTAGAAAAGCAAGCTCAAAAGTTACGTGACCATACTGCTGTACACCGTGCCTATTTATTCCAAATAAAAAAGCTGTCAAGTGTCTGACAACAAGAAGCTGGTTTGCTTGTTCAATAAGATTGTGTGGTTTTCTTTCAATTATCTACAGATATTATCATAAAACAGTTTGCGGTTCAATTCTGATCTCACTTTTATTATTCTAAATCCATTGATTTCAATGAAATCCCTCCTGATTTGCACCAGTGTGAGATCAGAAGAATAACTTTTCACAATCTTCATTTCAGTGGCCAAAGTCTACTTGCATTTAAGTACCACCACCCCCATTCTTTTTAAGGCATGCTCTCAACCTCAATTTTTGCTAAAAATTCAAATTGACTTCAATGAGATTTCCATGTGGAGAACGTGGCTAAAATGTGATCAAGTGTGTCAAATCATATAGACCAACCTCAGACAACATTGTCATTGATTTTAATAGTAGTACAGACTAAAAGTAGGCTGCACTTGCAGGAGTTTGATATAAGTTCTCTTGGAAGGGTTAGGGCATAACCAACTACCAAAACTACCAAATTTGGACCTTAGCTTTTATCAGGTGCTGAAAGCAGCATCAAATATTCTTGTAATTGGCAAGGATTCATTAATTTTAAAAATACTGAAAATACAAACTGCTGTATTTTATTGTGTTTGTTCCCAACATTTATTGGAAGCTATTTTACATGCTAACACATTCAGGCCTGGTGGCACAAGAAGACCTTTGCCACTCTCAATGTTTTGTAGCCTCTTCACTTTCAACAATGTTGGAGTTTAGTGAGCGATGTCATGGGTGTGAAACAGCATGTTTTCTGTCAAAGACACTTTGAAGGGTTATTTAAACAAACTAAAAGTAAAAGACCAAACTCTATGAAAGTTGCACAGAAACATGATCGCGGAACTTTCCATTTAGGAAGAATTAAGCTTTGAAAGAGTTTTTCCATTGAAAAAGCTGTTTAATGATAGTTATGCAGGTGGCCCCTGGATTTATTGTTGGATTTCACTTTGGCTGCTATGGAGTTCCCGTGGGGACTATTATGTCAATAATTTCTAAGGCAACATTTTATTCCAGGTAACAGTAATTACATAAAAAGGAGAGCGTTTGGGTCTGGAAATACTAGGATACAATTCTGAATTGCCCACACCAAGAAAAGCCAAATGAAAAAAAACATATTCTGTAGCCTCTCTCTGCTTGCCACTTTCACCTCCAATTATATGCCCGTAAATATTTGTTAGACATCTCAGAACTTAACTTTCTTTGAAGCCACACAAAAGTTTGAATATTCAATTTCATTTGTAAATATGTTGCATGAGATTTAGCCCCAGATTGCTGGGTTATATTCAGTGCAACTCTGAAAATGGCAGGGTATGGGCCTATGGTCCACTTTCCACACACGAAACCGCCATCACTGTCAGTTATGCCCTGTAGTCATGAAGTCTGGGAAATTTAGGAAAAAAGCTATGATCATTTTTGGCAAAGATAAAAATTAAAAGCAGTGTTTTTCAAATTTCCCCAGATACAGACTACAAATAATTAGTAAGTGAAACCAGGGCAGAACATATAGATTCTGTCCAAACTACAGAGTTTAAGAGCTATACAAATTAAAGGGCAGATTCTTTACAGATACTAATTGCATCAAGTCACTGATTTTATGAAGCCCAAAAAGGTTTATTGCAATATATTAATGATCTAAATATCTAAAAATATACTGTAAGGTGACAATATTTTTAACAACATTTTTAACAACGCCTCTAAAAGCAAATAAAGGTTGATGTAATCTCCTGAAAATAAAAACAATCGTCTCTTTAAAGATCTGCTTTGTGGTCCAGATATTAACCACATTTTACTATAGCTAATATATTAATATATTTTTATTTTATGTTTGCAGCATTTAATTTAAGCATTTGGTTAACAGAAAGCCCAGGGATAGATGTTTAAACTCCCAGAATGGAAGGTTCACACTAGTGTCAGTTCAGGCTTGTCTGAGTCAACCAAAACCCATGTGTCCGAAACGTATATTTACTTGTAACGCATCCTCACTCCCTAAAAACTCCAAATGGGGCCTATACCTGAAATATTCTTCAGTAGTTATTAAGTGGATATAAAAAAAACACATAAGTCTAAAATAACTTGCAAATAGCTTTGACAGAAGCCTGGAAAAACCGTTCTGGGATTAGAAGGAAGGGGCAGGAACATTTCCAAAGTCTCAGAGACTCAACTGAAACATTAACTTTTGGGGAAAACATTGTGGGACATGGAGGTTGGTTTTGGTTTCTTTTATAAATTTGAAAGATTATTACAAACCTCTTACACATCACGTTTGCTTTTGAATATTTTTCTTCTAATTGAACAAGTGTTAAACTGCATCAGGCTGTCACAGCTGTTACAATACATGAACCACACTTACAGTAACAGCATTCGTTCCACATTTTTGTGGAGCAGTTTCCATAGCACTGTGATCAGGGTTTGCATATTTTTATACCACTTGCATATTGAAAATAAACTCTGATGTTTAGATTGCTTTCCTCCAGTGCATCTGGCACTTACATGTCCTGAAAGACAAGCAAGCAACTATGGTTTCAGGCCAAACAGTCCCAGTATAACACCTTGTTTCATTTTTATAAAGTTATTTTTAACTTAAGAGTGACTAAATCATATATTAGAGGAGGAAGCTTTGAAATATACCATTTATCCAAACAGTCATCCATGAATTAAACGTAAAGACAATTTTTTCCATACACAACAATACACAATATATTCAAATATATATCGGGCAATAACAATATAAATACGATGAACTATTGCTCAATTAAATGTTCATGTCAAATAAAGAATTATGTAGAAAAATGTGTTCTGAAGTTAATGGAATTGTGCACTTCTGATGCAAAAAGCACCTGTTTCTTTTGCTAAAGACTAATCACATTTCAGGATCAGAAGTGAATGTTTGCAAAAACTACCATGGCATAAAATTGGAACATTTATTTCCACAAGTATCTGAACATTTGCAAAAGAAAGAAAATAACCTTTATTAAGCCTAAAAAGAACACACTGTGTATCAAAAGTATTCTTCGCATGATAATTACTTCTTCATGCGAACAGGAGCTGGATTATTGCTTAGCAGAAAAAAATCAACTCCTACAAACACTTGTTTTGAGAACTACAAATCAGAACAATGTCTTGCTCATTGTCTTCTGTACAGGATTAGATCTTAATTGGTGGCAAATGTTTTACCTTGCCAAATCGCCAGAGTACACATGTTATTTAAACTGTGCTTCTTGGTGTGCAAGCCCCCTGTAAATGAGCAGATTCAAAAGGAGTAAATTATATCAGTGCTTTTCACTTTAAATTTTAATAAGAAACAGAGAGATCTTCTCTCTCTTTCTCTGTCCCTCCCTCTCTTCTAGGAACAGAAGGCTGCTGGAGAAAGGAATGAAAATCTGGAAAGAATTTGGGGTGGACTGGCCAACCCTCTTTCATTTCCTTCAGATGTTTACAATCTAGCACCTTTCTGAAGACAAAGATGGGAAAAAAGCTATTTTTTCCTTTGACTGAAGGGTGAGACAGGGGGGTATTAAAAACTGATCAATGTAATTTTTTTCTCAGAAGTATTTGCACATCTGTGAAATAATGTAATTTATGAAAAAAAATCTTTTATATGACATTCATGATTATAGCTTGATCTGGAGAATTATTCAAATATAAAATTAAATGCTGGAAAAACTAGCTGTGCTGTGGATGACTGAGCTTTTACCAGCTGTGCCTCAAACTTCTATAATTCTATTAAAAGTATATAAGTGAGCCTTTCCAAGTATGTCTGAATCTCTTTAAAAAGGAATGTTACATTTCCAAATGGCTTTATGATCACTTGCTTTTTGTTTTCCCTTGGTTATCATCCCAGTGGTTGGATAACGTTTTATCTGACTGTAAAAAAAATTAGGAATGTGTACCCACGGAACGTGCTCTATAAATTATATTGTGTTTTATTATCACCAGGCTTAGGAAAAAATTGGCTCTTGAGAAAGGTTAAAAACCTTTAAAGTGAATTCTCCTGTTTGGTTAAAATTACTTTTGATTTAATATGATCCATCTGTAATCTCTACCTGGCCTACCTCCCTCCCTTTCCTCTTACCTCCCCCTCCCTGAAAAAAGTCAAGTGCTACAGCCAACAGAATGGGCAGTGCGGAGAAGTATAAGAAGAAGCAAAATACAAGATAGTTTTCTGTCTAAATGGAACAAAACTGCCAAAGTTTTGCTTCCTGTATATAATACTGTATCTTCATTTTTAGCTCTGCATGTGTTTCCTACTCAAACAAGAAATCTTGATACTATACCTTCAAATAACAGTGCTACTGTTTTTTAAACAATTAATCCAATGGTCTGCAATGGAAGCTGAATGTCATCTTATGCATTGTGTCCTTACAACAAAATTGGAAAGCCTTATTTTCTTCTTAAGGTTACAAGGCAGTCTGCTTAATTCAAACTGAATCATACAGGACTGAATTGCCAACTAGCTTCACATAGATTGAACACAGGCACAAATTCAGACAAAAAAAATCAGTTTTAAGCTCACCCCTTGAATAATTATTTTAGTAAGGATGCTTTCCAGCTTTATTATATTTTAAAGGTTATAAATAATGTAATCTTGAAACTACATGTAGTCTCACATGTACCTATCAAATATTTTGAATAGAAGAAAATAGACAATCCTAAAAATGTATTAAATGTTATGGTAAAGGGTACCAAAAAAGACCACATTAGCAAAAGATGGGCTCTACAGTTATAGTTTTACAAAACAGAAGCAATATAAGGGATAAGATATAGTTTCTGCTGCCTAAGACAGACGGACTTTAATAACACTTAACAGAATGATGCACATTAATGATCTCAGAAAGCACTTCTTATGCCTCATCCATCATGTGGAGCAGAGAATGAAGCCTTCGACAGCATTAGGAATTATTCTAGATCTTGTCAGTAATTCGCAGCTTCTCTGTAGTATCGTAACACAAATTTGTGTGTATGAGACACTGACCATTAATCTAAGGGCTTTTTTTCCCCACTCGCCACAGCGTGCGGAGAATGTATCAATTGTTTCATGGAGAAATTTTACATATGAAACCATACTAAACAAAACAGGGGGAAGAGCCCAAATATAGCTATAGCAATAAACAGATGGAATGAAAAAGAAAGATTTCTGATTAAAAGCAAAACCCATAATATTTCTGCATGAACAACTACAAAAGTCCTGAACGGGAGATAGTCAGAACATGCACTGATTTAAAAAGTTGTTTTAGTTTCCACACACAGACATTCTTACATTTAATTTGGTAAGGATGCTTGCCTCTTCTTTTATTTCAGTATAAAAAGAGATCTGCAGTTTCTTCTAAAAGATCATGCATTTTTATCCATAATAGCAAAATAAATTTCCATTGGAAACCCCTTATGACTGAACACACAATATCTTTTGGCAACATTTTCCTTAAGATAAATCTGCCATTCATAGCATGATGGTCACTTCAACTGGAATCACTACTACAAAGAAAAATGTCCATAAATATTTGTACAACAAACTCCTTCTGGAAAAAAAATCCCTCTGAGTATACTCCAAATTGATTTCTATACATAGAGATTAAAGCTAGCTGGTTGTATGTAGTTTATGATAAATTAGCATTATCTGGCTTCCAAAAATCACACATACACCCCCAAACAGATATACTTCTACATAGATATGATAGAATTCACAGCAACAAAAATGCTTGTCAGACAGAATGAGGTAAATTCTTTTCTAAAGGTGGAGGACCTGAACTGTCTCCAAAGTGTAGCGAAGAAAAAGGTTAACTTGAGCAAATACTAAGAAAAACAATATGAATAAGAATTTAGAATACTTCTAAGCTCTAAAAGCATTCATTATTTTATGTTATTTGAAATATAACATATAACCAACAACTACTCAAAGGAACTGGGTTGTATCCAACAGATGCTGTGATTGCTGTGTAAATGTAGGATTACATCCACTCTATCATCTTCCTCAATAAAATGTAATAATTTTGGTTTTACTTATGTCCTTGTATATAAATAGATGACAAATAAAGTCCACAGTGCTTTGTTTAGAATTTTTTACTTGACAAATATTGGGAAAGTGATTGAATAGTCACAGGTAATAGGCACAAATTACAGATTATAAACTCATTGGAAAGTACAAACACCCATACAAGTCTGTTAAACCCCCTGACAAAACCTGGAAATTAGAAATCCAATAACTGAGCATCAATAGGGGCTGTAAGAGCTGGACAGATATTTAAACTGTGCATGATGCTCATATCATGAGTGAATGAAACATGGGTGAAAATTGAGGTTTTCACGAAATAATGAAGATTTGATGTCGCATCACAACACTTGTTCGAATGGCTCTGATTCATTCTCTCCTCCTGTTTTGTAATCCCCAGAATAATATCAAATTTGTGTTTAGCTGTTTCACATTTCTTAACATGTTTGAAAAAATACAAAATAAAAACAACATGCAGATTAGGGGAGAGACTGTTCTAATACCATCTATATTATCAGCCTGTAGCCAGTGCTTTTAAAAACATGATTTTATTTTGAAAGTATGTCACACCAGCTACCTAGTTTACTTTTTCCCATTTAGGTTTCTTGGGCAAAATATACATAATGTTTGCCAATACAAAATTATCTAAAAGCTTTAACTTTCACTTTTAGCTAATTAAACCACAAAGATACAGCCTCGCCCATAGCGACTATATGAACTTCTAGGAATGGGCAAAGAAAGAACAAGAAAAAAAAGTCTGTGTTTCAATTATTCTGATGTGTAACATGAAACGGATAACAAAAGAACCTGGCATGAATATGTATGTTTATACAGTGCACTGCTGGTAAACATACCAAATAAAGTGCAGTGGATTGTGGTAAAAATAGTTTCTCCTTAACTCTCAATACATTTAATATGATCTGGAAAACTAAATTTAACTAGAAACACATTTAACCCACAGAGCCTCTCTTTATAGTACAGTAGAAATGCAGCCAGATTTTGGTAAAAAAAAACCTAAACAAACAACAAAAATCCCCTAACCCTCTGCTGTCTCTCTGCAAGTCTGCAAGCTCTCTAGTGCTGAGATAAAGACCCAATCTCCTCATCAAACACCTCCGGGCTCGGCCATCTAATAGGAACAAATTGGCAATGACTGCCCAAGCAAGTAACACAGCCCCACTGATTTGTAGATTGATACTGATGCCTAATGATCCCCTTGGGCAGATCAATAGCAACAATCCTCATCCCTGCCTTTCTTCTTTATTGGCACAGAAGACTGAGGCAAAGAGAAAGCAGTACACATACATGCACAGCACTTGAGGTGCACACAGAGAGAGAATAAGAATCCAGGTGTTCTTAAGAGATATAAAGCTGTAAAGACTGATGAAAATGTCGCCTGAAAGGGCGGCCAAAGAGAAGAGGCAGTCATGCAACTTTATTTCTCATAAAAGATATAAATAGTCTTGGTATCTCTCTGTCCTTTTACATGAATAGTAAGAGTAGCGGCTGAATTTGGGGACTTCAGCACCCAATAAGCTCATGCTGTGCGCTGAAGCAACTTTCTACTGGCACCTTCGTTTGTCATATACAAGTTTAATAGTGGCTTTAAGTGATTGGCCTAACGTTTCTACAGTAATTCATGGAAAATTCAGATCACATGAATAATGAGATGAGCAGAACAAAAACTAACATGTAGCAGAAATGCATACAAAAGTCTTTGACTTTTATGAAAACTCAAGGAAGGTGCGAGAATTTAAGTATTGCAGAGGTCAAGTAGGATGAGATGACAGTCACCGTTATGACCATAGGAATCTGGGCAAGTGGATCTCCGGCACATTGTTATAACAGCGTTCTACACCAGGCCTTGCTACACTTGTCTTTGCCTCTCCACTTTCAATTGTCTTGTTGTCTCTTAGAATCTCAGAATCTCTTGATTCTCATCAATCGGGCAATTTCTATGCAGTATTTTTATTCACACACACCCCGCAAGAATTATTTTTTTTCTTGTTTATTTAGTATACCAGTGAATACCATTATCCAATTAGCATATTCCTTTAAAGTCTCCAGTAATAATGAAGGAAAACTAATGGAGTTGCCTTGGATTTTCTTTTTCAATGAATTAAATTTAGTGATATTCTGTGGACTTCTAAGTGGTCATTTATAGCATCAGGGTTATTGGCAGGCGGCACAACCAGCACTAAGGTTCTGTATGCCACTCACACCCACGTTCCCTCCCCCCTACATATACACAATAATTTTGAACGGACATCAGGTGTATCCTGATTATCAGGAAAACAAGCACATCTGCAGTCAAAAATGAGTTTCAATTCTATTAGAAAAGTTCAAAGTCTGCTGAATATTTTAATTACATTTTTTTCTTGTTCACATTTGAAATGCTCTCAGCCTTTAACTGCCTTTGCACTTTTCAGGGGTTATGTCCAAAACAGCAATAAGACTCAGAGAAAATAGTCACAATTTTTAAATCATAGTCAGACCCAAAACTAACTGCCTGAGAATCTGCTTTGTTCAGCAATCCGTGTGGTAGCGTTATGCGTTATAGCTGCTTTATTAAAATGTGGGGAGAGCAAAACAAAAGATAAAAATCAAATTTCATTGACTATAAATTGTTAAACCAACCCTCCAATGAAATATTTTCTTTTAATAACAAAAATGTCTTTTTGATCTTTTTGTATATTCACAATAAAAACAGACCCGCATTAGGAATCTCTGCCATTCCACCAACTGTATTTCATCAATGAAGACTCTTTTCACTCCTGCATGCTGCCTTTTTGAACAGGAGAAAGTTAAATTCTTGTCGTAAGGGGATTTAGCCAGATGCTCGAAACAGGCATGCACACCACAGATCCAGCACTGACCATTTTAAAATTTAAATCTCACACTAATGATCGGTATAATCATCGCAATCATCATCATCATAACAATAAAAAGATGCATCCTGTTAGCCCCTGACATCAATCAACGTGTGGTGAAAAATCAGAACCCTTTCTCGCTCTCCCCCCCTCTCTCTCCCCCATCCTCACCCCTCCTCCCCCAGGTTGCTCACAGAAGTGATCACATTTAATTCATTGCATTATTATGTCATCTCCATACTAATCTCGCCCCTCACACCTCCACCACTTTGACATGCAAATGAGCTAGAAAAAAGGCACACATTAATAGAAAAAAGTCACAGCAATCATGTCATGATTCCATGCCTTCCAGCCCCGCCACACTCCCCCCGTGCCCCCCCCCCCCATCTCTCTCTCCAGCACGCAGTGCTGGTGATCACAAGAAACAACAGCAATCTGTTGAAGATCAGACGCTAAGACAGGGAGGTGGGGAGAGGAATACAACACATACACGTGTCAGCAACGCAGCCAGGCAGCCCTATTTGCATATTCACATGAGTTCTATGCTCAGATTGCTTAAGTAGGAAAGAAGTTAGGTGTCTTCCCCAACCACCTCCCCTCCCCACTCCATAAAGAAACAGCAATTTATAACCCAAAAGGGGGTGGGGGGGAAGAAAGGGTAAGCTCCAACTGCCTTACCTCAGCTGGCTCGCTTGCTGTGGCTCTTAAAAGGAATTCCCTGTGGTTCCTTTCGAATTTTTGAGAACCATCCTTCAGGGTTTTTAGTTTTCTCTTTCTCTCTCTTCCTCCTCCTCCTCCTCTTTCTGTGTTGTGACTGGGTTTATAAAAAAAAATAAAAAAGACAACTCCATGTTAAGCTAGCAGTCAAGGCATCATGAAGTCTAGGGCTGCAAGGGGAGGGAAAAGAGGAGGGGAGGGTCACAGCTTAATGCTTTACAAAAGGGAACCCAAAGCCTGTATATATTTTTAAAAATATCCTACACAAAATACTGAGATGCACATGTGTACGCCTATATAGCCCATGTGTACGTATTACAGATATTTAATGACATTTTCATCCAAAAATGTGAATAATGTTCAGCCTTTGACGCAAACGCCATGACATTCAGAGTTAATATGGAAACTCTCTTCTGAACCTACCCTGTTGTTTCAGAACATGGGTATTCAAATAGCAATGGATGTTACATCCTAGACAGTATTTGCAGCATTTGTGTACAACGGTTAAGGATGGAGGTTCAGCCTTAACTCTCAATTTCTGGCCCTGGTCTGTTAACACGAAAACCTCAGTGTTATTTAAACTGTACTTGTGCACCAGGGGTTTTTTATTTAATTTTTCTAATGACAATAATAGAGAGAAAAACATATCTACTCTGTAAACATATCAGAATAACAGTTCTGTGTTTGTGGGCCAGAATGGAACAATATGTGCAGGCCTATTGTTTTAAAAATCACAGCTTTTGTTATCCAGTTTGATACACATATTATTTATCAATAGACTCTAATGGCTCCTCAGGAGTGTTACCATCCATTGTATCAAGCCTACTGCCACGTGTGTAGATTAAATTCACCTTCTAAGTGCCCTAAATTAAATGTCTGTTGGAAAATATCTCTTGTCTACGTGCAGTAGTAGTTCGAGAATCCTCATCATTAGCATGAATGCTTTGAGAGATGCATTGTTCCAGAATACAAGTTAGGAGATCAGATTACTGACGGATTGCTAAATTCCTCCTTATAAAATGCACACAAAAACCAAATAAACTTTATTAAATATTCTCACACTGAGTAATTAGAAGTGTCCAAATTTATTTTTTTCAAATATGCTCCTAAAGTGAAACACAGTGCCTCGTGTTTCATCCCAGAGTGCCTTTTTATAGCCAACTTATAAACCCCTAAAATATGTGCTTTCCATAAAAAATGCTGGAACATTAAATACACATAGTCTAGGGCTATGAACAGTGCAGTTTTAATAATAAGTGTGCATAAGCAAGGACAGACATACTGTGTGTGTGTGTATACATTTGTACGATAAATACATGTACACTACCAACTATACGTGAATGCTATGATGGGAATACAAACAATAGAAGCAGAAAGGCAAGGAAGGAGTTAGTCACCCTGATGGAGGAATTGGGGGAGGGGGGAGATTAGTTATTAAAAAGGGGTCAAAACAAGCTTTATTTTGGCATTTTCTCTATTAAAAAGAGAGCTCTTGGCAGACACATATTTTTAGAAAAATTAATTTCTCTGCCTATGTGTCTCTTCTCCGCCTTCAGAGAGACTGGGAAAAACAACGTTTTGTATTCACATTGAGTCTCCTAAGGAAAAAAAGGTAATTTTAAGAATCTGACCAGAGTCTGAGTTACTGTCCTCCACACAAAATTGGTGGAAAATATTAATGACAAAGCTGAGTCCCAGAAATAAAGAGAACGAAAAAGGAAAAAAAATCCAAAACATTAGACAACAGAAACATTATATTTCAATATTATCATATGAATTAAATGTAATCCTTGAAGCGACTAGTCCCGGGGGTCACATATTAGGCCATTTTTCCCTTTCTTTCTTTCTTATTTAATAGAGGTCATCCGGGCTGAAAAGCAGAACCCAAATGAAAAGCATCTTCAATGTGGTTATAACATGAGCTGCACAGGGTCAGGCAGTGTCTTGTATGGCCTCATAAAAAATACATAACCAGACAGGCTAATAGTATTTCTTTGCATTCATTTTTGGACGGGAACTGGCGGACAGAAGGGGGGAAGGAAAGGGGATTGATGGAGATCGGCACACATAAAAAAGAACCCTACATGCACATTTCCATAATGCAAAGCTTTTAGCAAATTTCTTCCTTTTGAGAAAAAGGTGTTCATTCATTTAACAAGAGTCTTCAACTTGCTTACGCGAAAAACAAGTGTACAAATTATTTCTATTGTCTCTCAACACTGGAACAGTATTTGCTGTCTTTACATACGTTTACATATATATTTTCATGCATTCATTCAGGTCAATCATGCTTAATTGAATGTGCAACCATGTTCTGGGTTTTTCTGGTTTTTTGGTTTTTGTTTTGTTTTGGGGGATGGGGGAAGGTTTGTTTGTTTTTTGTTTGTTTTTGCATTAAACATTTTTTTTTGCAGTAGGTTATTTATCCACACACGGGCACAACCAAAATTAATTTGAATGATTTCTCTGCTGAGCAGAAATACTGATGAAAAGTCCCAGTGACATGGTTTCTGCTTTAATTTGCTCTCATATGGGAGGGTTTTACTCAACGTACAGAATTTATGCAGGCTGAAAAGATGTGCTGGGTGTGTGAGAGAGAGAGAGAGAGAGAATAAAAAAAAAGAAAGGGAATGAGTAACAAATAAAAATAAACAGCTCTAAAAATGCTTCTGAATATAAGAGAAGCTCTGGATGTGTGTTACCACCTCCCTTCCCCCTCCTCCCCAAATATAGCCTGGAGATGAGTGACCCTGCTGAGGGGACATGGAGACACAGAGGTGACCCAATGCTAACCAGCCTGTTAGAACTAATAAGGTGTGCTCCTAAGCCACTCAAGTGACATTAGGGCATTGTGGAAATAACTCTCCTTCTTATTGCCCATCCTCAGCTTGAAATTTACTACTCCTTTGCATTATTAAAGAGACAGCTTGCATTCACTCTGGGGGAGAAGATTTGGTGAGGATAAATAACTGTGCATGATTTTTTTTTAAATGTTATGTTTGTGCTCACCATAGTCTGTATATTAAGATTCTGGTCATTAAAGCATCCTGGTTTAATAAGTTGTTATTTATTATATGAGCTGTTTTCAAAAATAAAATCTAGTTTAGAACAAGAAGGTTTTTCTCCATCCTCCCTCCCCAGAATAGGGCAAGGAAATAGGAGATATTAGGAAGGCTGCAAAAAAGGTTATATGAGCTCTAATAGCAGGCTTTGTGCTTCCAAAACGTTTACTCGATAGCATTGTTTATCGTTCACATGAAACTGCTCTGTGATGCGGCAGTGCCACACTATAGCATCTCTGCTGGTGGAGTCTGGCATAGCTGGCACTTTCTACCTCAGCTTCCTTCCCAAGATGAGCATCCTCATCTCCCCGGACACTGGGCTGTGCTGGAGATGTGGCTAAGCCCTTCCCGCCAAATCACAAACTTAACCCCTTCTGGAGTAGCAAATTTTCAAACAAAAAAATCCCAACAAAATAAAAACTTCTTCTGCTCTTCGGGGATTCTTTTCAGCCTACCCTCAGGCCTCTCTTTCTAGCCACTGTCTGGAATACTTTGTGAGTCTTTGCTCTGTTCTGAGTTAAAGCACAGATTCCAGGTTGGGTCCTGGGAATGCCATTTCCCCCTGCCACTGAGCCTACCTGTTCCCTGGGGTTACAACTCTCTTGATATAGAGCACTGGCTTCCAGCTGGTTCCCCAGAGTACCCTTTCCTCAGCAGGTCCTTCATGGAGCCTATTCACTGCCTGGATTTCTGCCAGATTAATCTCCACCAGGTCTTTTATAGGGTCCAGGTATCTGTGAAGCTAATAAACTGACACTCCTCTGCTTAGGTAATGAACTACTCACAGGTGGCTCATTCTCCTTAGTGGAGCCTGTCAGAAGTGACCAGGTCCCTGAAAAGGCCAGGCCCCACTCAAGCATCTTAGACTAGGACATGTGAGGAACCTGGCAAAGAGATGATCTACTGCAAATTGCATCCATACTTAGGAGAATCATGAATTCTCGGTGTTGAAATATCGGACATTGACTGCATCCCTTTGGCACTCTTTTGACTCTCACTAGCTGTGGGCATATGCAGAGATCAGAGGTTAAAAGTGGAGGGGGGAAAGGAGTAGCATGTCCTGTGGTCTACCTGCAAAGCTAACTCTTCCTCTCAGCCACGAAAGCGAGCTCCCCCACATATTGCAGTAAATTCAGATGCAGTTCACAATAGATAGTCGTCTCTCTCTTCAGGTGTGGGCTTCGATCACCAGCAAATTAATTGGCTATGGAAATCAAAGCCAACACTCCAACAAAAGAATCATTCACTCCTCTCACAGCTATTCTTTCAGGGTATGTATCACTATCACTGTATCACCTTATAAGTGTCCATCAAGTGGAATCTTTGCAACCAGAAGGGCTACAGAATTTTTGTTAATAATAATTAATACTTACCACTTCTAGAGCCCTTTTCATCAGCAGATTCAGAGCACTTACAAAGGAGCTCATTATCATAATTCCTGGTTTACAGATGGGAATTCTGAGGTGAAGTGACTTGACCAAGGTCATTCAGCAGGCCAGTGGCATAGCTGAGTATAGCACCCAGGTGTCCTGAGTCTGTTCAGTGCTATGACAGCCACCACAGAAAACACAAGAAGCTGGTTCACCTGGCGGCCATAAGCCAGCCTAATTTAACCATGGCAGAAGTGCAATGTCCTTGATATGATTTGGTGGGTAAATCCATCACAGTTCTTCCCTAATGGATAATACACAAAATCAAAGGAGTACTAGTCAAATGCTTCGGGGAAGTAAATGGAACGTGTGTTCTGTCAATGTAAGATAAACGGACAGTGCAGCAAACGAAAAGCAATTTCTGCCCCACTGCTGCCACCAGACGAAACTCTGTTTTGTTATTATCTTTATACCAGATATTAAGCAAAAGTAGTAGAAATAATCATGTGTAAAATGTTTCTTCCTCCCTACGTAAGGCTTTTCATGGGAAAAGACATTACATAATCAAGTCCACCATTAATGTCCCAGAGTGAAGGACATGCAACAAAGCAGTAAGGAGCATGATAGGTATTAGAAATGGCTATGACTATTTGGGTGTATTCCTAGTGAAGAGCATTTTGAATGTCCAGCTCCCCTCCTCCCAGAAAAAGAGTTGTAGTGTTCAGCAGAAAATCAGCTGACCATACATTCAACGATTTACAGACCTCCCTATCCTATAGAACCACCACACCTAATGTGTTCAATAATAAAATGATAGTAGAGAGGAAAATCTAGCACTGAAATGGGGCTGGATGAACCAGGAGGCCTTTTTATCAGCTATGGGCCTCTCATATTTATCATAAGAGAGATCCAGGAAAATTCAGAAGAGAACAATGTCAAAACTGCAGCCACTTCTTTGTTGTCCTGCCTAAAGTGTCTCCTACTAGGCTGAGTAGAATGAGCACTGCCCCTTTTGCACTGTTAGCAGCTGTGAAGGCCAGGAAGGGGAGGAGTCTGGACAATTGCGTGATGGAATAAGTGCATATGCCATAAATATTTAAATGGTCCCAAAAGCCATTCTGTGCATTCTGGGACTGAGGCATAATTGAAAATGAATGTGTGACCCAGGAGAAACTGCAGAGAGACTTTCTGTGCCTCTGTCCTTTTGATGCCACATGAAAAGCCAGGGACAACAAGACATACCATCCTTCACTAGTGAATTTCAGGTGGTCTGCACAAGAGACCCAAAAGATCCAAAAGGATTCAGGAAGGGTTCAGACTGGATCTGCTAGTCTTCTTCACAGTGTGCTCCCTGGCCAGTGTCTTCTTGTATCCTCTCAATGCCAGGATGCGTTTTGGGTTGCAAAACCATAGCAATAAACATTTGAATGGAATATGTGATCTAATGATCATTTATGCAAGAATCCATAATTGGGGCCAAACAAGACAAGAGAGAGAGTTGTGAGGAAGCAGATAAAATCCCACTTCTGAGGGAGTGGCTGGATACTGCCAATTGTTTGGGAGTGCTTTATGTGACTGTTGAGTTGTAGAAATGGACTCCAAATTACAGTAGGAACACAACTGTTTACAAAGTATTCTTTACACTCTTCTGTCCCTGTGATGAGGCTGTTTTCTTTCCTCCCCCAAAAAACTCTTGCCCGAGTGATTTTTTTAAATTCAGATACATTTTCTGAACAGTCCTCCAGAAATTAGAAGTGTAAATTGCATTAATATAGATACATTTATTGAGGACTGCCAAGAAAATTCAGCATTTATCTCTAAGGTCGCCGTGCCGCGTATGGGGCATGTAGGTATTCTTTATGGCTCTACCATCTATACTATGGTCATTTTTCCACTAAATATTCATATTTCAAACTAGTTGAAAACTTTCCAGTTTGATTTCCAACCAACTTTTTCAATTATTGAAGCAACTCACAAATGTAATTCTAACAGTATAAAATAATGCACATTTTCATTCCTGGAGATGTGTTTCATTTTAAGTGTTTCTCTTAGGAAATTTGCTATGCGGTTGATTTGGGGTACATGGAGATGTCCAAGATGAATGGTCTCTGTAGGGACTCAGGAGCCTTCTGCTCAATGCCTTGGCAAGTTACTTACTTTTTCTGTGTCTCAGTTCCCCATCTGCCAAATGGGGCCAATAACAAAAATGAATATTTTCTTCCTCCTACTCCTGGCTTCTCTTGTCTGCTTAGGTTGTAATATGCAATCCTACTCCCAAGCCAATGGGACTTTTGACAGTGACACTGGTGGCCAGGTTTAATCTAGGGATAATCTCTTACTATGAGTACGTACAGCACCTAGCACAATGAGGCACAGACCTTGATGAAGGTCTCCCAGCGCTGCTCTTATACAAATAAATACACCTGCATATCTGAGGCAAGAGAAATGTAAGACTAACGTGAAAGCTGTACCATCTGCTGCTATCCAGCAGAGCAACTCCAACTTCAAGAGGTGGAACCAAACCTGGGCCCTCTGGAGCTCAGGGCGTAAGTCTCTAGCACAAGAGCTACAAGCCAGCTGGCTGTCAGGTAAAGCTGTAGAGCAGACTCATTATGTTCTCTGAAAGTGGTCTCAAAGCCAGTGCATCAGACAGTGCTCCACGGCCAGCAGGCATGGGGGTTATGCTAGCACTTCTTGCAAAGATGAATGTGTGCACATGCGCACGCCCAGTTCTGGGGAGATCAAAGAGGAGATAGAATGAACATTTCAGCTGGGATTTTCAAAGCCTAAGAAAATCAGACTCCCAAATTTCACTAGGATTTGGTGCCTGACTCTATCTTTCTTTATTCATTTATGGTCTAAATGATACACCCTGGACAGAAGTGAAAGCTGTTAATTAACATCTGCATTTCTAGAGCAGCGGACGTCTCAGACAATTGTTAAAGGGCTGTGTCACAGGGTGGAGTTGGCTTAGTTTCCATCGGAAACTAATTGGCTGCCCCCCAGCTGATGTTGTGAGGCTAGAGTTCAGGGAATCGCTTGACAATCACCTGGTCTCCCTAAGAGTCAGCAAATCAGCTTAGTTGCTAGTGAGAGTTGCCAGGAGTAAAAAGATCCTTGTAGGAATCTCTGGATGGAGTGAAAGAACCCAGCTCACGTACCGCTCCCACGTACAAGGTGTGTGGAGTGTAACCCTGCCAGGAGCAGGATGAAGAGCTGCAGGAAGCATGGAGTCTCCTACAGGAATCTCTGGGTCAGGGAATATGCAGTTTAGGTGTGACTCTTAGCATAGGCAATGGGCCTGTGAGTATAATCCTGCAGAGAGCAGGTTAGGAAGGAGAAGGGAGCAGAGATTTGCTTTGCTCCCAGTGTGGGGAATGTAACCCTGTAGGAAGCAGACAAGCACTTGCAGAAGGCCCTGACTCAGGGGAAAGGCGTCTGACTGATATTTCTTCGGTGCACCAGAAGTTCAACATAAAACTGAAGCTTTGAAGCAAAAGCTGGAATACTGAGGCCGTCAGCTGTTCTTTGGTACACAGGCCAGTGCATTAGCCCACTGGATTACAGGGCAATCATTCAAAATCTAGGGCATGTCTACACTGCAGGCAAAAGTTGAATTAAGGTACATAACTTCAGCTACATCAATTGCATAGCTGAAGTCGAAACAGTTTAATTTGGCTTTAAGCACTGTCTACACAGCCAGAAGTCAAAGGAAGGACACTCTTCCTTCAACTTCCCTTACTCCTCGTGAAATGAGGGTTACGGGAGTCAGAGTAAGAAGTCCCCCAGCTTGAAATTATTTCAGAACAACAGTTTGCTGTGGAGACGCACACTTTGTTATTTCGAAATAACGTCAGTTATTCCAAAATAACGCTGCTGTGTAGACGTACCCTTAGAGACTGAAAGGCACAGAAATTAAGAGAGGGAAGAAAGCTAATGAATTAGGTGATGCAGTCCCCTCCTGCCGCCCCCGAAAAGCCTAGGAAAGCCTAGGATTGCAGAGTACTCTTGTGTGCTGTATGTAGTCTTGATTTAATTTACTTAAGTGATGGGAACTTTACCACCTTCCTTGGAAGATTATTTCACTGTCTATATAACCTCCTTACTAGGAAAAGTTGCTGACATCTGCTGTATATTGGAGAGAGTTTGTCTGTCTGTCAGCTTGTTCAAATCCTAAATGGTAAGAGCTAGAACCACCAAATTTGGTATGCAGCTTCCTCTCATCCTAACTTAAGGCAAGGCAAGGGGTTGATTATGCCAAGGCAATAGGATGTGCCTGGAATGGGATTGCTTCTCATAAAACCATACAGAAAGGAGACAATCACTAGGGACTGCCCCAGCCATGAGCCTCCCACCGCCATGAGCGCCTTTAGGGGTGAGACTGAAGCTCCCCACACCACCCCGGATTCATATGGGAACACTGCTGGCTAGTCCCCTTTGTCAGGCAGTGAGGGGAAAGTGCACAGTTTGCTGCATCCCTCACTCTGGTTGTGAGAGCGCAGGGGGCAGACAAGCTGTGCACTTTGTTTTCGCTCCCTGACAGGGACAGGAAGGGGAAAGCAGCCCTGGTATGAATCTGGGGTAGGGCACTTCAGATCCCCGCACTCCTTGCCCACGTCCCTACCCACACCCACACCCACAGTTCCCTGCTCTGACCAGCTCCTCACCCCCCCCCCCAATAGGGTTGCCAGGTGTCCGGTTTTGAACTGGACAGTCCAGTATTTGAGCTCTCTGTTCGGGAAACAAATTGAGAAAATAGAAATGTCCAGTATTTTCTAAATCAGATGTAATGTAGATTGTAATGTAATGTCAAGAGTGTCCGGTATTTTTGTTGAAACCATCTGGCAACCCTACCCCCCAAATCTGACTCCTGCACCCACACACATCCCCAACCCCTTACCGTGACTCTCACACACTTGAGTCCAGCCCCCTGCCCTTAGCCCCTCCGCACCCCTCAAATCTGTCTCATTGATAGAATCCCCACTTTAAAACATTCACTAAAAACAATTACATGGAAATTTTTTAACAATCCCTTTTTTAAAGAAATCTGAAATAAAAATTAACTCCATAAAAATAACACTGTATTTTTGAAAAATACAATCGTCTAAATAAAGCACATACATTTCAATTTTATTTTCCAAAAAAATTATGAATTAAGGACCCATGCTACACCAGGCACAACTACTAGTTGTCCATATTTTACTTTGCCCAGGATTATTTTATATAGGCTAAACCATCATAAGCCATTTCTTGTGAACACATACTTGGTTCTCGGGCATATACCTAAAACCATGCATGTCAGTTGTTGTATGTAAGTGTGCTGTGTTCACATAAATTTGCATGCCTCCAATTTTTAACAGGCCCTTAGGGATGTGTCTACACTGCAGGACATAACTCTAAATAAGCTACGCAAATTCAGCTACATCAATTGCATATCTTATTTCAAAATAGGGAGTGTCGACACAGCACTTATTTTGAAATCATAGAATCATAGAATAATAGAGCTGAAAGAGACCTCAGGAGACCATCAAGTTCAGCCTACTACCCACGGCAGGACCAATCCCAACTAAATCAACCCAGCCAGGGCTTTGTCAAGCC